>PVKE010021325.1:0-26636 GCA_004027555.1 Craseonycteris thonglongyai | reverse complement strand
CTCATGAGAGACCATTAGCAACTCCCAAATTTCTAACCTCAAAATGGGTAATAAACGTTTATTATTTTAAGGCCCTATGAGTGATTTGTTACACAGCAGCAGACATCTGATATACTGTCTAATACAATAAAATTCAAGATAAAATGTAAGGGAACATTGAGAACCAATACAGATTGTTTTAGATTATAGGAAGGATATGGATTTCTGTAAATATGTCACAATCCTAAAAGGTCTTTCCAATGATTTGAGGGCCTGGATGGGCCACTAAAACAGCAGGGGACTGTTTCTATACAGATTTATTCCACATCAAAATGATAGATGGATATAAAGGAAAACTTGCTCAGACGTGCCCTGTGGGCCTGATTGGCAAGGGAGACTGTTGGAGGTATGCCCAGATGAAAAAGGGAAGCAATAATCACATGGAGAGTCTAGAGACTTAAGTGGCATTACTGTGAACATCACTGACTTTTTGTTTTCCCAGAAAATAGGAAATGAAATAAAAATAGGGGTGAGGGGGAATGCAGGGTAAAGTCCCTAGGGAAGTGTAGCAGATTTAGTGAGAGCATGATTAAAATCACACACCCTTACTAAAACCATGAACTTGGCAAATCTACTTCTGCCACTCTAGGTAATATTTCAGCTTGTCTCATTAGAGACAACTCCATTAAAAGATTATCACTAAATAGAAGAGGACCAGTAGAGACTTTAAGTATTGACTCTCATGTTCAGAAAGGGAGGAAGAAGAATAAGCAAATGCAGATAGATGGTCAATGTTCTTCTAAATCTGCTACTAGCACCCACTTTTCTTTTGGTAAACAAACTCACTCTTAGTTAATTTAACTGTGGTATGATCACCAACTATTCTCTCTCTTTTCCTGCCTGAGGTATGCAACCAAATCTAGCCAATCAGAAAAACCATTCATAAAGCCAGACTGATAGATAGCCTCAAGGATAGGCATGTGACTGAATCTGTGCCAGTCAGATTAGTATTCTGAAGAAAGATGTTCTTTTCTTAACTGTGCTGCTAAGCGGTAGAACATGAGTCTTGAGTTAGCATCCACCATCATGGCAACCACTTGTAAACAGCTTAACTAGTAGATGGAGACTTAAAAATGTCAGTTGAGATTCTAGATGTTCCTAAATTACATCCCACTTGGAGCTTTCAGTGATGCAAAGAAACTCATCTTTGTACTGAGCTAGTGTGAGCTGAGTGTCTATCACTTGCAACCAAGTAAATGCAAATGAACTCATTACCACAGAAAACAGAAAAGTTCACAGGAGAAAAGTTCATCCCTTAGAGAAATGAAAGGTGACATAAACTTTCTAGAAGAAAAAAAACCCACAAAAAACAAAAATCAAAAAGAAATAAGGAAAATAAAAGACAAGATGATGAGACAGCTGAAAAGTTGAAAAGTGAGCTGGCAGAGCAAAGAAAAGAAATGGAACAGAAAAATTACACTATTGCAAATACAAAAGCCACATACAGAAAATATAAAAAGAAGAAATAAATTGGATGTCGACATTGTCAGAGATGTAGATAATAGGCCTGAAGGAATTATCACTTTAGAATCACAAAATATAATAAAAAAAAATATTGGTAGCAATAAAATAATTAACATGGAAGGCAGACAGGTATGTGTGTATATATATATATATATATATATATATATATATATATATATATATAAAATAGTTACACATACATATCACATATGTATAACTGGTATTCATGAATAATACTAGTTAATATTTATATACTGCTTCTTGCATGTCAGGTATTTTCTAAGGCCCTTATTATCTAAGTAAATCAAAAGTACAAGAAAAAAGAGGATGCTAGGATAGCTCAGCAGGTTGAGTGCTTGCCTTGCAACCACGAAGTCCGGGGATTGACTCCCAGCCCCAGCCATGCAAGCCCATATGCTGAACTGTGGCGCAACTGGTAACCACCAGTATGATGGCGAAGGTTCTCGCCTCCCACGAAGGAGGTTCCCCAGTTCAGATCCACATGGCCCCACAGCCACCTGTGTGGGATGAAACTATGTCATAGCTAATGATGTACAACTACGGAAACTGCTCTGGGGCCTCTTCTCTTCTCTCTCTCACCTTCTCACAAACAATAAAATAGATCTTAAAAAAAAGTACAAGAAAAAGAATATTTGAGTGACCTCAAACATTTAATGATAATCTACAATTGACCACTCACATGAAAAATCCATATAAAAAATAATTTTTATTTAAAAAATTTTTATGTTGACCTTAATTTATACTATTTATCCAAATATGGTCATATATTATATGAAAATTACATTTTATGTTGAATCATTTGTTTTACTATAGTAGAATACTAATTATGTGAAAATCTTATTTATAAAAACATATTATGTGATTTGGCTAAACTACAAAAAAATTCATAATACTTTAAAAATTATGGATGTGTTTATTTTGTTACTTATTTAAACATTGAAACAGATCAGTAGGAGCAAAAATAATTATATTCACTTGCCTATGATAAAGTATAGCCATATTAAAAATAAACTAAAGTTTTACACATATTTAATTTTTCTTATGATGAAGGTATATTTGCCAAGGTAAAAGGATAAAGTAAACTTTATTTAACAGTTAGCATTTATAAAACTTAAATATTTTGGCAAAAGGTAAGTGAGTTTTCATTTTAATGTCACCAGAGACCTCACAAATATTAGGGCCAGACTTCATAACATAAATAATAATCACCACATAGAAAGAGTAGGATGCGAATTACCTTATAATAAGAAATTTAAGAATCATCTAAAGTCAAAATAGGGACTCCCTTTTCCTTTTAAATGATTCTGAATCTCTTAATGTTATTCATAAACTCACTTTCAAATGTTAGGCATCTTTTAGAAACTTAAAAAATTTCATCTAAAGATCATTATGTCTTAGTATGTTTTCTTATATCCTGTTAATATTTCTATAAATTAAACTTAAAGTGTTTTAATAAAAATAGCTTCATAGTAACTTTATTTCTGTGAAATTTGTTTCCCCAATCTCTTTTCTTCTATCTGTATATAGATCTCTGAATGATGTTTCTTCAAGTTCCCTGAAACCCCTGTTAGAAGCCATTTTACTGGGGAGCCTTCACATGATTTTCTTACATTGCTCTTTGCACTCTTTATTGCATGACTTCTATTTTCAAGCAATAATATCATTGAAGAAAAAAGCACACACAAAAAAACTGCACACGTATGTGTGTGCTTAGAAAAAATAAAGACAATCGTATTAGCTTTACCTACCAGAGACCAATAGTTGGTGATTTGTTGAACTGGGGGTTCCTTGACTTGATGATATCAGCCTATGTCATCTCTTTCAGACTCCTTTTGAGATGATTTGCATCCTCCTTGCTGATTTGCACAGCACCATATGTTGCCCCGACTAAATCTTTGCACAGTATGAAATAATTCCTTTTGACAGGATAACCACTAGTGTGCGGCAGGTAGGCCAAACTGGGAGAAATCTATAATCAAATTAAGGAAGCCGTAAGTAGACAATTAGGTTTACCCCACCGCAAATGCTGGCGCTAATCTGTTCAGGATGTCTAGACTGGCTTGCAGTGTGAACATGGGGCCTCCTGAAGGCTCTTATCATAAACTGTTTAGGGCAATTGGTGGCTTTAAATCCTAATTTTTGCCATAATTTGACAATAATAAACATTTTAGCTCATGCCTCAAAATGCAAAGGTATAGCACCAGGCCCAAGAATGCAACTACAGATCGGCTTTTCTGTTTAGCCTGATGGCCTTGTGCATTAGTTTAATTACCAGGTGTTTAAATTTTAGTGTCCTAGGTTAATGTTTAATTATCTGACAGAAAGATACAGTCGCTGGAATGTAATGCTCAATGTTCCTTCCTACCCTCTGACCCTGCTGCCTTCCCTCCGCGTCCCTTCTGCGCTGTGGACAAGCATGCCATTTCAATATGTTCGGAGTGTGCATATGAGGTCACGGCTTCCTTAGAGATTCCCGCACCAGTGGGAGGGCCTCAAGGCACCGGTAATCCGCTTACATCCAGCAACCTCACCTTTTTCCTTGATCAGCACGAGGTGCTCCTAGATGCCCGAGAAAATTCCTGCTTCTCTCAGCTCCCCAAACAGAGCTGAGAGCCCAAGCCAAGCTGAAGTGTCTGAGATGAAAATTCACTCTGCAGATGATGGGGACACCAGAGTAATGTAAGGTGACCAGATTTTAACATTGGTAAAGTGGGGCACCATTGACCGGGGGGCGAGGGGGTTCTTGATTAAAAATTTGGTCCATCTCCCACTGTTCCCTAGCTTGTTGTGCATTCTCTCCAAAAATCGGGACTTTTTAAAAATGCCGCGGGACGCGGGACAAATTGTTAAAAATCGGGACTGTCCCGCCAAAAGCGGGAAGTCTGGTCACTTTACACCAGAGGTCAGTGTTAGGGGATAGCTCCTCTGGGAGTGAGCAGAGCTTCCTTGTGTGTGTGTATTTATTGTTAAATTTATGGAGGGTGACATCAGTTAGTAAAAATTACAGAGTTTCCAGGCATACAATTCTACATTATCTCGTCTATGTGTTGCATTATGTGCTCACTACCCAGTCAGTTCTCTTTCCATCACCATATATTTGATGCCTCTCCCTCCTCTTCCACCCGCCTTCCAGCTTACCAAGTCAGGTGACACCTAAACTATTGGCTGTGTCCATGAGGTTTTGGAGCTTCTCTTCTTAAGGGGGCTGAGCCATTCTGACGGATACCACAGAGGCAGGAATACCTTTTCATGTCTCCTGAAGTCAGAAGAAGAAAAAAAAAAAAAAGATTCAACATGTAATTGTGGGGTCTGATGGCTTTTTTATAACCTGGGTCTTTAGGAGCAGTCGATTCAGGTTTACCTGCTGAAGTATTTGCAAACAAATCAATATCTCATTTATTAAAAATTAAGAACCCATAAGCTTCTAGTATACAAGTGAAAAGCAGGGAAGTGGTATAGCAATGAAGACTTCGGGGCCTGGGAGAGAAAGTACAACATACATTTATATTTTAAACATACCACAAAGTTCAAGGTGTCGTCACACAGCGCTGCATGGCATTAGCATAATCAAGCTGACTGACTTAGTTTATGAGCTGTAGGCTACAGTTAGGCTTGAATTGTATTCTGCTTCTTCTAAATCACAGGCACCAGCCCTGAAAGCAGGAAAGGAATTAAAGAAGGGATTTACAAAGACTTGGAAACAGTGAACAGACTACTAGTTTCCTTTGACATAGAATAGAAAACAGAAAACATGACACAATGGAAACTTTTCTTATTGAGCTTCCCATTTGTGGACTTCGAGTGGTTTTCTTTACCCAAGAACCCCTCCTCCCCATCCCACAAAAACAAAATAAAGCACTTCCTCTCTCTCTACCGTAACTTTAAGAACAACCACCCATTGGTATTTCACAAATGCTCTTGCCTGCCCATTCCACAGCTAAATCACGAGTAGCTCATCACATCAGTACCGTTAGCCACAGGTTCTCAGACCTGCCTATGCATTGGAGTCACCTGGAAGGATTTAGAAAACATCGATGTCTTGGTCCCACTCCCAAACATCTGATGTGGAGTGCAGGTTGGGCACTGGGATTCTCAAACCTCTTACGTGCTTCTGATGTGCAGCCTAGTTTGAAAACAAAGTCAGTGGTTGTCAGTGTGGTCCTCAGACCAGCAGCACCAGGATCCCCTTGGGAGCTTCTTCATCATCTTAGCCATTATCTCCAGGCTACAAATGTCCCCTAACGGGCCTCCCTGCCACCAGCCTTGTACTCCCCATACAAGCAGAGTGACCTTTTTATAAACACTTCTCAGATATCATCATAGTTCTCCCCCAATTTCAGAACATTCAAATGACTTTTAGAGAAAAATCCAAACAGGGTATTTTAAATTTTGGCCTCTCTCTCCATCTCTGACTCTGCTTTTCCCTCCTATTCCTTCACCTCACTGCCTGTGCTCCAGCCATGTGGGCTCATCCCATCTATAGGCCTCTGTCTGAGACTCTCTTCCCCCAGAGGTTTGCATCGCTGCCTTCTTCTGCTCAAACCTAAACTCGAGGATGCTCTTCTCAGAGAGGTCTTCCCCTGACCACACCCTCTGAAGCATATTCCTTCTCAACCTAATAAGATTGCAATGTCTAAACCTATCATGGTTGAAATTACCTTGTTAATTTTTTCCCACTGTTCCTATATGTATCATCACTAGAATATAAATCCTAGAGAGCAACTATCTTGTCTGCTCCGTTTAAGTATAATAGGCCCTCAATAAATTGAATAGAACTTTTGCAGGAGCTATGACCCATGTTATCTACCTTTTCGTGTTAATTTATTTAGTTTTATTATATTGAAAAAACAAAGAGAGTTGACAAAACTAGCTGTGTGGTTTGGAAAATGTCCTATAAACGGACCCATGCTTGAACCATCAACCATAACCCCAGCAAAACAGGGCACCACACGGTGTAGTGGGTGAGTCAAGACTAAGTTTCCTCTCGGCACAGTAGCTCAAGGAACAGCACACAAAAAAGCATCGCTGCTGATGGTGAATGGTCAGTAGTCACATGAAAAGGAGGAAAGGAGCTTGAATCAACACTGTAACCACTCTGTCCAAGAAAAGAACGCATTTTCCTCCTGGTTTCATCTTTCACTTGGGTATGATTCATGCAACATCAGAGCTAATGTCCCCTATAATAGACAGACTGACCTACGTGGGAAGTCTAAATTCCTAACTTGGGAGCAAAAGAGTATGGAGAATGTGTCTCAAAACTGTGCCATGTGTTGTCCAGTTACTAACATATGACAAGCAATCAGACAACCACCTAAGAAATACAGAGACTGATAGCAACGTCTTCCATGTTGGAAAACAAAGCGTTCTGTTTCCCTTTTCCTCCTCTATGCTGCTCCACACCCATGACTTAAGAATGAGTAATATATTGATTCCTGTGTCTCCTTTGAAGATTTCTTTCCTGGGATTTTATCTTTCCTGACGTCCATCTTCATCTGCCAAGTGAATATTAAAAAAAGAAAATGAACAGCCTTTTGAGGCAAAACTGACATATTATAAGCTACATATATTTAATATATTAGATATATGTATAAAGCCATGAAATTATCACCATAATCAAGAAAATGAAACAAACATCACTTCCAAAAGTTTCCTTGTGCCTTTTTGTAATCCACTCTGCCCTTCTTTCCCAGCCCCAAACACCCATCTACATATTCTAGAATTTATATAGACAATCATTCACACATACTCATTGTTGTCTCACTTCTTTCACTCTACATAATTATTTTGAAATTCATCTATGTTGCATGTATCATTGGTTCATTCCTTCTAATTTCTGAGTAGTATTCCACTGTATGGATATAGTACAGTTTATCTATTCACCTGTTGATGGACATTTGAGTTGTTTCTGATATAAACGAGTATGACTATTACAGAGAAAAAGCTACGTTGAGAAGATTTATACATTTTTTATTTCTCTTGGATAAATACCTAGGTGTGGGGTGCTTAACTTCCTAAGAAAATATTAAGCCTTCCCAACATGCTGAACCAACTTACATTTCCACCTGCAGGGTCTAAGAGTTCCAGTTGCTCCACATCCTTGCCAAATCTAAGTTCAGGACATCATTACATCCTTCATACCTGAATCAGTACAGTCTCCTACTCTTTGCTCTCCTCTTCTATACTTTGTATGTTACATTTTAAACTCTATTTGGGTCTGTGATATCTTTGCACATTTCTTGCCATTGTGGGGGGAAAATGGTATGTGGGGGTGGGTGGGGGGGAGAAGGGTTATAAGAAAAATGGCAAGTCCAGGGAGGGAAAGTAATCTCAGGGGATCTGATCATAAATTCCTAACAGGGCAGGTCATGGTGAGTTGCCACATCCCAAGCCTATAACGTCTTTAGTCAAAGGTTTATCTTTTCCTTAAGCAAGTCCTGTCCATTATTTCTGTGCATCTAGGTTAACACACCTTTGAAATGCCTCTTTTTAAACCCCTCAAGGGAGCACATAATCTTTTTAAACTATCCTGTAATTCAATTCTTGTCTTGCTTCGCCCACCTTCCTGTAATCTTCTTTAGTTTCCCTTCTTAATTCCAAATTCATAAAAGAAATTGCAAGCTGTCATTCTCTGGAGCATTTGAGATTTGCTTCCTGGTAAGGTTGTCAGTATTGGCTCAAATAAGTTCTTATAAAAATTCTATACAGGTTTGGGCATTTCTTACCTAGACACCACCCAAAGAAACTGTCACCTCCCACTGAATTTACCACTCCCTCCTCAGGATGACATCTGTAGGCCATAATAGGCAACCTGGTAGGTGCTCCTAATGTACATTTATTATTTTATGTTCATAAAATGATGCATTCATACAACTCAATAGACCCCCTCCCCCCCAAAAAAATCTGTTTTAACATAGGCAGAGGATTTGAGTAGACATTCTTCCACAGATATACAAATAGCCAACAGGTACATGAAAAGATGCTCAATATAACTAATCATCAGGGAGATGAAAATCAAAATCACAATGAGATATCACCTCATACCTATTAGGATGTCTATTATAAAAAAGATAAATGACAACAAGTGTTGGTGAGGATGTGGAGAAAAGGAAACCCTTGTGCACTATAGGTGGGAATATAAATTGGTGCAGCCACTATGGAAAAGTATAGCAGTGTCTCAAAAACTTAAAAATAGAACTACCATATGATCTAGCAATACCACTACTGGGTATTTATCTGAAAGAAATAAAATCACTATTTTGAAGAGATAATTACACTCCTATGTTCATTGAGGCCAAGACATGGGAATAACCTGTGTCCACTGACAGATGAATGGATAAAGAAGGGGTGACATACACACACAGTGAAATGTTGTTCAGCCTTAAAAATGAAGGTGTTTCCACTATTTGTGAAAAGATGAATGGACCATGAGGGCATTATGATAAATGAAGTAAGTCAGACAAAGACAAGGACTACTTGATGTGACTTATATGTGGAATCTAAAAAAGCCAAACTCTTCCAAGCAGAGAGTAAAATGGTGGTCACTAGGTCCTGGGGGAGTAGGGAAATGGATAGATGTTAATAAAAGGGTACAAAGCTCAAGTTATAAGGTATATAAGTTCTGGTGATCTAATATACAACATGGTGACTAAAGTTAACAACACTATTATATACATGGAAGTTGCTAAGAGAGTAGATCTTAAATGTTCTCACCATACATACACAACAAATGGTAATTTTGTGAGCTAATGAATGTGTTAACCTACCTTATTGTAGTAATTATTTCACAACATATATGTGTATTAAATCATTACATTGTATACCTTAAACATATACAACATTACATATTAATTATATCTCAATAAAGCTGGGAAAATATATTTATTTGTTTGGAAATATCCTTCATATTCAACTTCTATTTTCACAGTGACTCATTGTCTTTTCTTTTCCTCAGGTTTTATTTCTTTACAAAAGATAAATTAACTTTTCATCATCTTATCTGGGAGATTCAGTTTTATAAAAGGGATAAATTGATTATTAATATTTGTCTGTCATGTATACACATATATATGTACACAGATACACACACATATTTGCAGTTTCTCAATATGTTTTTTCTTACCTTGGAACATTTAATAAGATCATTTTTAATCTATACAATTTACTCTCTTCTCAGTGATATAGATGTCCTTAAATAGTGCATGTAAATATTACAGATACTTTTTTACCTTCATGAAAAAAATCATCTTAAAAAAGGACAAAAAAAAGAAAAATATATTAAACAGCATTGCCTCAAATACATTGTAATTTAGTTTTTAAAAAAGTTTTTACCTCCCTAAAGGAGGCTGAGTTACACTACAATTCAAACTGAAGTTTAAAATAAGATCATTTTGGGGATGCCAGGACAGCTCAGCAGGTTGAGTGCTTGCCTTGCAACCGCGAGGTCCGGGGATCAAATCCTGGCCCTGGTCCAGGCCTGTGCAAACCCGTATGCTGAACTGTGGCGCTACTGGTAACCACCAGGATGGTGGCAAAGGTTCTTGCCTCCCACATGGGAGGCCCCCAGTTCGGTTCCTGCCCCACGTTCACCTGTGTAGAATGAAACAATGTCAAAAGTAATGATGTACAACTATGGAGACTTCTCTGGGCCCTCCCCACTTCTCTCTTTCTCTGTCTCTCTCTGTCTCTCTCTTACTTTCTCTCAAACAAATCTTTTTAAAAAAATTTTAATAAAATGTGGGGGACGGCCAGGAGGCTTGGGGAGGTGGAAAGCAAAGGGTGCTTTTACACCGCTTGACCCTGGCCAGACCAGGCTTAGAGACGGGACAAGTGAGCTGGTTTCATGTCTCCTGCTTATTCCCCATTAACTGGTTGAAAGGTTTGAGATCAACATGTTTTTTCCTCATGCAGTCATGAATAGAGATAAATCAGGTAGTGGCCGACACTTTAGGTTTCGACTTCCTTGAGAAACTGAACGTACTGAAACTGTGCATTCTTTATGATTGATGTTAGGATCGCGGGTTAGTTAATCATTTGTCTCACTGCTTTAGAATGTGCATGTAGTCGGTTTCTATTAAGTCTGATGCTCAATAAACTCGGGGCTGCAGTTGTATTTTGCAGACCTCCCAACCCCATTTTTGTGTTTGTCTGTCTTTTAATCCTCGCTCCCCCTTTCAGGCTGTTCGTGAACGACGGGCCGGACCTGTCAATAAAATAAGATCATTTCAATAGATGGTATTCCAATAATGGTATAATTGTGTTGGATGTGTAGTGGTTCACAGTTAAATTTTTTCAAGTTTTTTGCATGGTTAAAAATTCCAACACAAAAGGTTGGAGGAAAAAATGAGGAGGAGGAGGAGGAGGAGGAGGAGGAAGAGGGGGAGGACCAGGAGGAAGGAAAGAGGAGGGGAAGGAGGAAGATCAAATAGCTTCTCTTTATTAATTTCTCCCACTGTTTATGGTGAAATACAGTGTTCATATCTCTAAGAAATAAACTAAAAGATGGAACTAACAAGAGATGATTATAAATAATTCTTCCATTAAGAATTTCCATTTCTTTCACATTTCAGGTTTACAATTTAAACATTTGTAGCCCAAGGTAAAAGGATACTAGGACTACTCAGGCCCAGTTTGCAGCCTGAAGCAGGAGCATTCTGTGGCTGCCCCAGGGACCGCTACAAAAGCCTGTCATTGAAGCCCAGGAGTACAGTAAGCACTTCTCCCAACTGGGACTGAAATACAAACCGAATAAATGGAGACGTAACGTAGATGGAGTGGAACCAAAAGATTATTTTGCATCACTCATCTATTGTTTTCACCTTTGCTTTTGCTAAGTAAAGTGTCAGCAGCTAGCTGATGTTTTATATTAACTCTATTCACCACAAAATATAGCAATAAAAACCTTATCTATGTAATGAGCCCATCTCGGGATTCACCAGCCCCAAAGCACAGATTGAGTTTGAGTGTCCAAAGTTGAATGGCAATTTTAATTACCCCACCCACCCCATCCCCAGGGTAACTGGTCATATTGTAGCTCATCTCTACTGTTTTCTAACCTTGTGTTCAGTATTTCATGGAGACTTTGCAGCCCTGCCCTGATATATCTAGGGAGAGTCCATTCTGATTCTAGAATCCTGTCTTTGTTAAGGTTGCCTGAATCCTTCGGGAAATGAAAATCAGCTATTCTCCATGTCAAGGAAGCTGAAACACAGCCTCTAGCCTGGATGCCAGAGATCCTTATCGCCCACCATTCCAACAGTCAGAAGGAAAGGGCGGGGCTGGTGAGTTGAGGGCGGAAGACAGGATTTCCTGCAGAAATTCAGCTTGAGTCTCAAAATACCAGAGCAATTAGTGATCCAGCTCTTTCCTTCCCTCTGGGTGGGTGGATGGGGTGGGGATGGAGGGCCAGTTTGAGCCTAGCTCAGTAGCCCGTAGGCCGGCAGTTCCTCCTGGAAGAAACCTGCTTGCTTATGTCACTACGGTAGGAAGTACTGGTCACCTAACTGAGGTCTAAAATGGTGTGTCAGACATGTTTAGGGCAACACTTTTCAAAGTAACTTAAAATATGACTTTATCTTCACCCTGGAGAGGGAGTGGGGTTTCTTAGAGCAAGATAACATGAGCAGCCCTCAAGTATTAGCGATGAGTTCTTTCAGTGTGCATGCACACACGAGGGCCCATGCACACACATACACTGCTGGTATATCTAGATGTGGCAGATTAGAGATGGAAGCACATTCTTTGACACACTTCCCATGGAGTATGGGGCCTATTTGCCTTTGCCCATGCATTTAGATGGCCTGTGTTTGGCTGAGAGGACAGTGGAGGAGATGCATCCACACTGGGTCTGTACCTGGTTTTGAGAGGACTGGCAGCTTCTACCCTGGCCTCTGGGAGCACTGCACCACCACATAGGAAGTCCAACTACCATGCTTGAGAAATTATGTGGAAAAAACCCAAAACTACACAGATAAGAAGAGGGCCCCGCTGAGTCCAGCCTTGCAGCCTCCCTGCCAAGGCCTCAGGCTTGTGAGTGAAGCTTCTGGCTTCTGATGAACCCAATCACCAGCTCAATACCACACAGTGACCTCAGCCAGCTCTCCATGTGGCAGAGAAAGCTGCCAATCCCCAACCCATGTACAATGGCAGTTTTAATTCACTAAGTTGGAGAATACTCTGGTATGCAGCCATAGATTTCTGGAGGCCCAGATAAGGACAAATTCTGTAGGAACCTTCAAGCTTTGTTCAGAACTTCCATTCCCTTTCAAGACCTGGACCTTGTTTCTTGTCTGACCTTCCTCACCAGACTCCTTTCCACTGGGGTACAGACCTTCTGGGTTGCTCAGAAGTGTAGTCATTGTGGGACCAACAAGGTTCATTGGACAGGTTTCAACTTTTTTTCCTATTAGCAATTGTATGTACGATGACTACATGCAAAAAGATACACTCAAAATACTGGGGCCCGTTCTCCGCTAGCCAGGACATACTGTTATACTTACTTTACAGGTTGCTATGATTGCTATTTTAAAGTTTTAAGAAAATGGTTAGGAGATGAGGATTAAGTAGGAGAAAAAAGTATATATTTTCAATTTTATAGTTTGAGTGGAAGGGAATACTCAAGGATGAAAAGTACATGAATAATTATGGTACTTTAATCCTCCCTTAGTTTTTCTTTATAATCATTATGTTTCTCCCCCCGCCCAAAAAAAACCAAAAAAACTTTAAGTTCTAAAGTCTATGATGCATTTCAAGATATAAATCTAAAAGTTTCCAATTATTATTCTCTGTTAGAGCAATTTTCTGCTCATTTTCTCTGTCTTTGCCCCTGCTAAAATTAGCTTTCATAGCTGGGATCCATAGTTGCTTTAGCTCTGAATCAGATGCCAAGAACCTCTTTTCAATCTGGTTCCCAGGGTGTTGGCATTGATGTGCTATGTTAGGGCATCAGTATGATGTTCAGTGATGCATAGTTCTTTCTATTCTAAGGGCTACATTTGACTGTTTATAGAGCAGCAAGAAACAGCCTAATTTTCACCTGCTGACAAAATGAATGTGAGTGAGTTGCTTCTAGGTTCTTAGCATTGATGTTCAGTGATCAGCTGACTTTAGGAGCAGCTTAAAGCAGGCAAGAACTTACTGAATCCAAAATCCCCAAATGGACTTTTCATTAGACATGGGCATGAAGAGACCTTTTCTTAGCTGCCTAAAACAAGAAGGGTTCAGGAACCTGATGGCTCCAAGTTATCACATTTTATTTATTAGGGGAGCTTTAATTATTTTTTGATCCTCTGACATCAAGTTGTAGGGTGTTTGTGGAAAATATAAAAAGAAATAAACTCTGACTGAGGAAGAATTGAATGGGTTATTTAGGACTTGTTATTTCAAGTTATAGAAAAAAGCTAGACGGCTATATGATTTATTATCCAGTCTAGGACACTTTGAGAATGAAAAGAGTCACTGTTAAAAATTATTCCAGGACAACAGGTATGAGCTTGGATTATCCTACGCAAAGAAGACACATTCCACCCTTAAAATATCGCAGCTCAAGTTGGCTTAAGCAATGAAGGGCTTATGTATACAGCTCAACCAGTTTCTACTCATGTCTCCACTCTGCTTTCTTCGTGTGGTCATAGGATGGGTGCTAGTAGCAATGTGAGCACCATGCTGCTTCTTTCACATTCAACACCTGGGTGAGCACTTCTGCCCCAGCATTCCAAGCAAGACATTCCAGATGCAAACCTTTATGCCCACCACCAATACGCCCACCACCGTATAAATGCTATGGCCAAGGAGATGTAAAGCTTTGACTGGGTTCAACAACCCACCTTTGGAGTTGTGAATGGAATCAGTGTCTCACAAGTACTGGGGCAATTTGGGGATGAGTGGCTTCTCCTCCTCCTCCTCCTCCTCTTCATTCTTCTTCGTTTAATTAAAATCTGAGTTATAATCATGTTGATGAAAGAATGCCCAACCTCAGAAAAGGTTTTATAAGAGTTTATTTGAACCAAACTGATGAGAATTGCCTGGTAGCAAAATCTCAGTAGATTGAGAAAATCCTTCAGAGAATGCACTTTTGCAGCTTATTTTATCCATTAGAATTGAAGGAGGAGATGTAAGGAGGGTTACATAAAATCCATTGGTGGTAGATTAGGGAGGTGGTTGAAAGAAACGCCACGGAAATCTCTGAGATTGCATAAAAAGTAAAAAGGAGGCGATCTATGCTTCTTTTACATGGGTGGGTACAGGATAGGTAACACAGCACATAGAGATGTGGGCAACAAGATAACAGTGTGCTCTTAGGCTCTGGTGGCCGGGGTTGGCCTCCTAGGGGTCTGGAAAAGAAAATGATCATTTCAGAGGTATGTTATCTTAGATGCACAGAGGCCACAGAGAATGTCAAAGGTAAAGACTGACCTTTGTCAAGAAGGCTACAGACCTAGGATGGGGCTACCCACCATGGTTTGCTTTTAGTCAGGAATTTTTACATTCAGACCACCCTGTGTGGCTCCTTTGGTCTCTGGGTTTGTAAGGACTGCCATGCGAACATCCCCTGAACTTGTCAGGTTTAGTATGTGATCTCTTTTATCCACATTAAGGAAGGAGAGGGGGATAAATACTGGATAGATAGCCAGCAAATATCTACTTTATCAAACCCCAAATTTTATAAAGTGACCCCTTTTATACCGTGATAGTAAAAAGGGGGACTCTCTAGGTATAAATTCAGATTTCTCCCACTTAATAGTCATGTGACCTTGGGCAAGTTGTTTAACTTAAATCTCATTTTCCCAACTTGGAAAATGAGATAGTAACAGCTTTAAATGGTTATTATGGGGTTAAATGAGATAATATATGCAAAGTGCTTATCACATTGCCCCACAGGTAATAAGTGCTTAATAAATACATATTATCTCTATTGTAATAGTTATTTAAATGGTTCTTGAAGAACATATTCAGGGGAATTTGTAAAGAAATGCTAAGGTATTAACAATAGAGAAATTAATTTACTTGGGTGAGAAGGACTTAACAAAGGCAGAAATAAGACTTGAAGAAAGAAATTGGATGAAGACTGCATAGAGCAGAGAAGAATGACTCACAAATAAGCAGATGAATAAAGCCAGGTTTCAGACAACTTTAAATGGCTCCTATCCAAGGTCAGTCTTATTCTTGAACATTACAACAGACCGTCTTCAGAGACTTTTCCAGTGTTTCATGGTCAAGAAATTCTCCCTTATATTTAAGATAAATCCCTCTGGTTATCACATAAGCCTGCTTTATGCCTTCACACAGGACAAAACGTGGGTACAGGCTTAACAGACGTGGAGAGCTAAGATGGGCTCTCTAGATTTTGCAGAAGGCAAGCTACAAGGCTTAGAGACAGGGAGCAAGAGTCATGTCAGATGCAGGCCTGTGATAGCGTGAAAGACAAAATAGACAGTAGTGTCTGATAAAAAGGGAGAGGATGGTCTGCTAGACAAAAAGCTGATTTTATAAATATAAGGTATGACCAGGGCTTTGAGAGTAAAATCAAAATGCTACCAGAGTAGTCAAGACGATATTTTCTTTCTCTCTGTCCCCCTCCCAGATAACCAGGCAGGTAAAAAGAGAAGAGAGAAGGCAATGTTGCAAACAATGAGAACTTCTAGCAATTGAACACATTCTGGCAAGTTACTCCTTAGAAAACATCAAAAATGAATCTTATCCAGTTGTACTTTTGGGTGTCTGTGGGAGTGTGGGTGGGGTTTGGGGGGTGGTTTTTCTTTGGTAACAAAAGTGGTTCTTTTTTTGCACTGGCTAGTCTTTTTCTTATAAATGTAGTCTGAACCACTTATAACCACAGGCGTGCAGTCATTTTAGTTTTTGTTTTCCTGTGTTTCCCTGTGGATTTTTCAGGAGCCTAGTCCCTTGTATTGAAAAAGAAATTATATAGTCTTATGATTGGTAGCAAGAAAAGGCAAACTAGATTATCCAAATTTTGATTGCTTATTAATATAACTGCATTAAATGTCATTCTCCAAAAATTAAATACATTTTCATTACAAACATTATCTGAGGTTTTGTAACTACTTAAGTTAACTTGCTATACACAGAGCACCTGGTAATTGCTTTGCATCAAACATAATAAAGATTGAGGGTCTGCCTCTGAAGCTCGTGCTCTGATTTAAGAAGTAGAAATATTACTGGTAGAAAATTGAAAGCCTAAAGAGGATTGTGTCCCAAGAAAAGGAAAGAATATCAAAAGAATTTTTTCTTCTGTTTTTTGTTCTCCTAGCATAGTTTGCTTGTGTCACCAATTATAGAATTTTCTTATATAACTATCTTATCTTCATTATCAAATTAATGGCAAATAACATACTATTTTACAGATAGTAGTTGTATAAAAGCTGATTGCAAGTGAATGAATGAGTCTATGATACGTGAGAGAACAGTTCAGAGTTTTTGAATTGGTTCCTGAGAAGCATTGAAATATTATGTGGGTTGATGCAAACTTGTGGATAAAATAAAGTTGCATTTTATAATTTAAAATATATCTAACCCTAATTTATTATGAGTTTAAAAATCTAATTCTTGCTTAACCACTTGACCTACTACTGTCCACTAATCTCAATTATTTAACAACTTAAACTGACACTTAATAAGTATGTAAATGGAAAGCACCCTAACTTAATACAGGTATCTTCCTAAGTGCCAATTATATGCCTCAACATTCCCTTCAATTTGAATGTGTTAGTAAGAATCTAATTACACTGGTTTATAGCTGATGGAATTACAGAAAGAGAAGATTTCGCTCCTACATACTTATTAGAACTCAATAAGTGTTCCTTTGCAATCTGTTGCTATTCAATTACCAAGTAATAACTGTCTTAATGAATCTAATTGAAATGCTTATTTCAGACTGCTATCACACAAAAAAAGAAGGCTTCACTTGAAGTGTTGCCACTGGCTGGGGCCTGACTCGTTTATCTAGAAAGAAATGACTTCACTAGGAAGGGGTTCTCATTTGTAAAAGCTTTTGTAGAATTTCACGGGCATTCCCTTCCCTGTCATTCATACTCATATGTCATAAAACTTAAGTCCCTCCACAAAACCTTGTTGCACAAGCGCATGCTTATATGAACACTCACAAAATCATTCAGTCTGCGTTATAATGAGAAAAAACGGGTTTAGCTTTCCTCAATGAACACAGAATAAGAAAAAAATTTACATATCAATAGCTAATATGTGTAGCATGCTTCCTAGTGCCAATGCTGCCTAAATACTTTATATAGAGAAACTCATTTAATCTCCACCAAAGTCCTAAGAAGGGTATAACTGTTATTGTACTCAGTGAACAAATGATGAAATAGGATCATTCATTTTTTGGAGAATGGCCAATGCAAACAGCCTGTAGGCTACCAAATGGCCGGAGAAGGTGATATAACTTTAGGTCAGCTGGCTCTCACTGTTCCTACTCTCTGTTGCATAAACACACAAAACAAGACTTGAAATGAATGCTAGAGTTGACTTGATGCAAGCCCTCATTACTGAAGAAATTGAGAGTACAAGCTCTCACAGCAAAAATGCACCAGTGCACTTTGACTTAAACCATGCTGCCTTGTTTTAAAACAAAAATAGTTACAAAACAACAATGAATCCCCTTGAGCTAGAGATGTTCTTCGCAACCCCCCACCCCGCCTTTCTCCTCACTCTACTTTTTTATAATTTCGTTTGGATCAGAGACTGGGTCTTAAAACTCATTCATCTCAAGGTGATGACAGAAATTATTTGAAACAATGTATGACAGCCCAAAACATACCACCATGTTTATTTTCTTAAAGAAGACATTTACATTTTATTGGCCCAAACACAAAAGTAAGATTGCTTTAGGGAACTGCAGATCAACGGTAATTCAACACTTTTAGACAGATTCTGTGATGCTGTCTCCTTTCAAGACACCCTTGGACAATAGGCATAGCCGCAGAGCTGCTGGTCCTGCTGGATGAAGCACGAGATCACGTGAGAGTTCAGTTAGCCTCAGAAGGATGCTGTCCTTCTCGGGTTGTATCCTCACAGTCATGGTGATGGACACGACCCACAGTCCAGCGTTGGGACATGTGCTGCGTGGATTCTCTTCTCCCAAAATGATGTGATCAGGCGACATCTCAGCGATGGCAAAGATTTCTAGTGGAACAACGTCCCTATGGGATTTACAAAGATTTTAGATTAAAAAAAAAAAAAAAAAGATCTGACAAGAATAAGAACAACACTTTGTATGTAAATTATCTAGGTTTGCTGAAGCATCACCTTGTGACTTCCACAGGGGGTGGTTTTTATTTTTAATCTCTGGTCCATCTCAGCTGTGACTGGTGTCATGGCCCTAGTGATGAATAGGCAGAAAGGGAGTCGCTCAGCCTGTTCTTGTCCTAAGTTGTCATCTCCACAGCAGGCTTCTCATTTTCAATTGTGATGTTTTCTTTCAGACATTCGTGCTGGTCTATGCCAATTCCGGGGGCTTTAAGAACCCATTTGGGTTCACTTCAGAACAGCTTTTAAAGAGCAAAGGGTCTTATATCTATACAGTATCAAAACCGTGAAGACGTCAAACAGCAAAATAGCTTCTTTTTTTGTGGAAAGAAAACATGACAGGAGTAAATTATTTACCCTTTTAGGAAAGCCCTAAGTTTTTTCAGCCAGCCCATTTTATCATGTTTTGAGTTCCATTAGTGTGCCAAAATCTCTAGTAAGTTCCCTGACTCAAGGACTTACAGACTGGAGAACTACAGCCTATAATTTTTTGGAGAGCTACCAGGAATGTCCTTCCAATGATATCCATGGGAAATTCGCAGTGGGGAACATGGAATACACAAGGGAGAAATAAAAATTTAATGTAATCCTGTTCTTCCCAAACAGAAAAAGCTCAGAACAAGGGTTCGTGTAAACTCTGGCAGGCTGGAATCAGTGGTATATAGATACAGTGGGTTTATGGAGCAAAATTTAAAAATTGACAAGCATTTCTTAAGTCCCATATTAACTGCTTTTGAAAATGACTACTTTTATATATAGAAGGATCATATGAATTTAAAATTCTTTTCATTTGATACATTTTTAAATGTGGAATTGTGTAGGTGTTTACTATAGTGGATTATGTGGAAATTCTTTCCACAGGGGATAGATTGTATAGTATTTGCAAAACATACACTACATATTGTATTCTTATTGATTTTTTTCAAGACAGTGAGTTGTTTGGTTTTGAACTTCTACAGGATTATTTACTTATCAAATGGGACTGTCTTTACTGTACTGTAGCTTTAAGGTCCATGGTGTCAGCAATTGTTGATGTGTTTGCATTCTTTTGTAAGTCCCTCCCCCACCCTCTCCCAGGCCCCCACCCTCCAGGACCCCAATCATAAATCCAACCCAGAGAGTGATTCATAGGGTTTACATATGCTACAGGCGTACTGCCCCTTTCTTAGTGGTCCACAAGTTTAGTGCAGCTTCAGCCTGAAGAATTTTACTTTGTCTCTTTCCATTCCTATTCTCTGTCTCTGTGTCTGTCTGTCTGTCTACCTGCCTGCCTGCCTGCCTGTGCTTCCTTTTGCTTCTTTCAGTTTTTCTCTGAAAACATCAAAGTCAATTTGAGACTTTCTACTTTTGGTCCATAGAGTTGGTATGGATAGAGTTCAATGATCTAAACTCTGGGTTTGAAGATCTTGATGCAAATGGAAAGGAAATAATCCCTGACTACTGTGAGAGACCCATAGTAGAAAGAGAGACACACAGTAAATATATGTTCATTCATTCAACACATATTTACTGAGTTTCAGGTATGCTCTAGAGGGTAAAGCTGTCAACCAAAGTCCTGCTTCTGGAGAGCACACATTCTGGTTGGTGAGACAAGTAGATACAACACCAACAAATTACTATCACAGATAGTGATAAGTGTTACCGAAGAGATAAAGAGTGAAGGTAGGGCTCAAGAGGAAGGGCATATTTCAAATATAGAAGGCCTCTTGTGAGAAGGGAGTGCTTGAATTGAGACCTTCAAAGTCGTGCAACTTGAGGTAAATTACTTAACCTTTCGAAGTCTTTGCTGGCAAAATTAGCTTAAATGTATCCAGCTTTTAGGTTGTTGCATGAACAAAAAAGAGAAAATATATCTATAAAGTAGTCTAACAAATAGTAACTGTTATTGTCATTGACAAACTACAGTGCTAGGGTCCAAGCAAGAAACTGACAATGAACTCAAATTGGGATAATTTGAATAGAGTTTAATAGAGAAAGTCTTTACAAAATTTTGGGCAGGGTATAAGGACACGTAAAGGGAAAGTGCAGGATCTGGTATCTAGTACGAGCAGAGAAGTATCTCGTCTTTAGACCCAAAGAGAAAACTGGCAGAAAATCACATGGAGCAGGCAGCAGGACTGAAGTAAAATCTTCATTCTCATGACCTTGAGATGTTTGAGAGTTTGTTACGTGCAGGGTTAGATTAGACACTATTGGACACTACAAAGCTGTGCTACCTATGAAGTCTGCCTCCAATTAATAGGCTTACAGTGAAGATGGGGCAATGATATTTACACATGTAGTTTGATTGCAGTATAGATAAGGGCCATCAAAGAAGTTAAGAGAAAGACTAAGGAGTTCTCAGGGGCCAGATTACTTCCAGTCAACAGCTCAGGGGAAGTGCCATAGAAGTGGCTGTGTTTGCCTCATACCTTAAAGGAGAGGCAGGATTAACACACATAGTAGTGAATGATGGTAGGAAGACCCTATATGTGCAGAAAATAGAAATTTTAGTTCAACTGGAGCCTCTGGAATATGGAAGGTATTTAGATTTTGTCATTTTGTGAATTTATCTTTTCTTCACCCTCTGGCTGTTCACCTTTCTTCTTTCAACCTATACCTCCCTTTCCCTCTTTCATCGACTTTCTCATTTTCCTTTCCCCATTGTCCTCTTTTATGGGAAGAAGATTTGGGTGTAAGGGCAAATGGGAGTGAAGTGGGGCTGTGCAGTATCAGAAAAGCATGCTAAGGGAGATGCTGGGATAGCGAGGTCTGGGGATTGAGTCCCGGCTCTGGCCCCAGCCCATGTGAACCCTATATGCTGAACTGTGGCACAGCTGGTAACCACTGGATGGTGGTGAAGGTTCTCACCTCCCATGTGGGAGGAGCCCAGTTCAGTTTCTGCCCTGCATGGCACCATATCCACCAGTGTGGCACCATATCCACCAGTGTGGAATAAAATTATGTCACAACTAATGACTTACAAGTAAGGACATTGCTATGGGCCCTCCTCCTCCTCCTCTCTCTCTCTCTGTTTCTCTCTCACCTTCTCTCAAACAATAAATCTTAAAACAAACAAACAAAACACCTTTGTTTAAAAAAAAAGGGGAAGCTGGGATAGCTCAGTGGGTTAAGCGCTCGCTTTGCAGCCCTGGAGACTGAGGATCGAATCCCAGCTCCAGCCCGTGCAGACCCACGTGCTGAACTGGGGTGTGCTTCCAGGTCAGTTCTTGCCGGGGCCTATGTGGGAGGCTCCCAGCCCAGTTCCTGCCTTGCGCAGCCCTGTGCCCACCTGTGGAGTGAAACTATATGGAAAACTAATGCTGTCAACTATGGAGACTGCTCTGGGCCTTCCTGCTTCTCTCTGTCTGCCTCTGTCTGTCTCTCTGTCAAAAACAATAAAAATAAATATTAAAGAGAGAGAGAGAGAGAGGGAGAGAGAGAGAAAAGCATGCTAAGCCTAGATAACTGGCAGTTCTCAGCTACTTACCCCAAGATATGCCTCAGTGGCATGTAGATTGCTTTGAGCTAAAGACAATTTTAGCTTTATAAGAGAAATGTCTGCTCTCCCTTTAACTACCTAGAAGAATTGAAATTGCATATGTTGCCCATAATAATAGATTATCAGAGATAACTAGTTTTGGCCTATCTACAGGGCAGGGCAAATTTCTATTTACTAATGTCTATTTTCTCATCCTGCGATGACCCTTTGAAGCCTCCAAGGTACATTTCCTCTTCTCTTTCTCAGGCTGTCTTGTATTTCTCAACCCCCCTTTCTATCTCCTAGTCTCTCGTGCATGTGAGGTCCCTGACTCATACATGCAGGGTTCCAATGCACATGAGAATAAATTGGTTGTTCTTTTGTCTGTCTGCCTCCTGTTGGTTTGATTATTTGTCCAGTCAAAAGAACCAGAAGAGGGAAGGGGGACCACAGGATGGGAAATGGTGGGTAATGATGGGAAAGGAAGCAAAATGACCTCAGAACAAAGGATATTTACTTTATCCCTTTCATCTAATGCTTCTGCATTTCTTCCCATTTTCTGAGAACCAGAAGCAGAAAACCTGGGCAAACAGAAGGGAGAGAAATTTTATAGAGCATTAGTAAGTCCTTTGCCCTTCAACCTGCCATTATTACCAGTTTCAGAGAAAACTGACTCATCTCACATCCCCTGTAGTGTACACAGTCTGCCTTGGACTTGAGTTAGGTTCTTTCTCATTGGTTACAGGGCAGCAGGACTTTCCCATATGCTGTGTGGTTACCCAGACTAGAGCTTCTCCCTCTACACATGACAGCACTGCCTAAAGACAGTTGGATAAACTGTCCTGGTCCTGTTTGTGTTTTTGTTTCTTTGTTGACCGTCGAAATCTAGTTAAAGTGGAAAATTCAAGCTCAATGCATTCCATTGTTTTTTCTAGGTGCCTGTATACCTCTTAGCAATTGACACTCACTAAATATGCATTGAATGAATACATGTTTGCAAAAGGGAATCTGGACTTGGATCACATGGTATGCACTCAATTTGCCATTTCTTATCTTTCTTCCTCCCCCCAGTAAGCCTTGACTCCACAGGGGAGAGGAAAAATACTGTGTTCATCTTTGAATCTCCAAAAACCTAGAAGACTATATTTATGGTCCATAATAAGCCCTCAATGTGTACTTATTTGAATTAATAAGTAACTAAATTACTGAACGCACAATACTGGCTTCTAAGCATGACTTAGGGAAACAATAAGAGGTAATGAGTACTCATCATTGAGGGCATGTTGGGAAGGGCTTAGTATATAAGACTTAAGAAATTGGGTTTTATTGCTTATTCTTTTTGCTATAAGGAAGGACTGAAGCTTTATAAGCAATCAGGGAGTAATTGACCAACATTGTTTTAGAAAGATTATTCTGATGGCTATGTAGAAAATCAGTTGGTACGGTACAAAGTCTGACGTACATCTAAGCTTTTGTTGTTTTAAAAAAGCGATTATAAAAACTTCAATGAATAAAGGGCTTTTTAGTCCAAACACAGATTTGTCTATTAATGGAAACAAATATCCTTTATCCACCTTTGTGGTTTAAGTGTGTTGTATAGTTTTAGAAGACAATGTGTCCTCATGAAACTAGTGTAAACTAAATGTGTTTAATTATTTACTATTTCAGTAAAGTATGAAGTTACAAGGACCTCCTAGATCATTAATGGCAAACACGACTCTCTTCCAACTAAAAGAGAAAAATGACCTTAGAGCAAAGGAAATTGTCACCTTTTAAAATTCTTCTGGGAAAGAATTCTTTGATTCCTGTGGCCCTTTAAAGTGCCAAACATCAAGTTGCATAACTTTGTAGGCACCCTAAGATTTGAAAGGTCAGACTTATAGAAGAGGGGTGTTTTGTTTGTTTCTACCATCTGAGTAGCAGGCACCTGATGGTCACATCTTAACATGCAGTTTTTGTGAAACATTTGGGATTTTCTTATTAGAGCCAACTGAAATGTGTGGGGCTGTATAGCTGAGGATAACCCAGCTCCTTCTCCTTGTGCTTTTGCACCTCTAAAGCCATTCGATCGCCTCTTTGTTAAAATATCATCATAAATATTGATGACTCGCTGTGACATATTATATAGGGCTATAAATTCTTTACAGCTCCTTCCGTCAAGCAGTAGAGTCTTTCTCCTTTACTCCCTGAATCTGAGCTGGCCTTATGACGCTCTGACCAAAAAGAAGTGGCAGATGTGATTCTGTCTGACGTCCATGCCTCAGCTTAAAGAGGCTTTGGAGCTCCCACTCTCACCGCTGCATCTTGAAGCAAGCCCAGGATAACATCTTTGAGGGTAAGAGGTCAGATGGTTAGAGAGAGAGAGAGAGAAGCAGATCATGTAACAGTAAAGGTCTAGCCATCTGAGATATCCTAACTGAGGCTCAAGGTATGTAAGGGCATCAAAGACCAGCCAGACTCACAGCCAGGTTTACCAACTGACTGACTTCAAAGCATGAGTAAACCTAGCCAATACCACGTGCCCATAGGTGAGCTGTCCCAACTGAGCCTGGCCCAAACTGCCAAACTACAGAATCATGGGGTGGCGGTGGGGGGGATGGTTATTTTTGTCAGCCATTAAATTTTGGGATATTGTGATAGAAAGAATTCTGAAGATGCTCCTTTCCCTGGACCAAGATTCCCATTTCCATACTATTCCATCAAATACGAAATTAAGCACTGCTGTAAAGGAATTTTTAAAATACACTTAAAGCCCTAAGTCAGTTACTTTGTGATATGGCCCTGATGCGACCATTTAAAACAAATGGTTGTCTGACCTACAGCCTGCGGGCCACATGTGGCCCAGGACGGCTTTGAAGGCAACCTAATACAAATTTGTAAACTTTGTTAAAACATTTTAATATTTATTTATTTACTTATTTATTTTAATTCATCAGCTATTCTTAGTGATTTTTGTGTGTGTGGCCCAAGACAATTCTCTCAATGTGGCCCAGAGAAGCCAAAAGGTTAAATACCCATGATTTAAAATGCTGAATTAAGCACTTTAAAAGCAGCAAGTTTTCTCTGGTTGGTAGCAGAAGGGAATGTCATAGAGATTCAAAGAATGAGTAGGATTTGTAGTACCCTTGCTGTTTTAAAGACACAGGGGGCCTCAGGGCAAGGAATACTGGCTGAGAGTGGCTTCTGCTGACAGTTAGCAAGGAATCTGGGACTTCAGTTACACAAACCAAAAGAAATTCTAGCAACAGCCTGAGGAAGTTGGAAGGGGACTCATCCTCTAGAGCAGGGTTTCCCAACCTTTTTATACTCTAGGGCGCATTCTAAAATATCGGTAGGGTGGCGGGCACCAGCTACCGGTATTTCTAAGGATATTTATTATTGAAGAAGAATAAAAAATAATAAACAAAAATAACTTTAAAATAATAAATTTATTGTACAAATTATATACACACAAAGAAACATATATACAAAACGTAATACAAAGTAAATAAAAAACACACCTATAATAAAATCATTTAAAAAAACATAAGAGAAAACATTAGAAAAACCAATCTGTCAGTGTGATCTTTGGCATTGCATTTCATTGGCCAGTGCCTCGTAATTAGGAGAGTATGACGACAACCCTGTTAGCAAACAATTATGAAGATGCTCATCGGTAAGTCGAGATCTAGATCGTGATTTTATTCATGTTTGAAAACAAAGATTCGCATAAATACATTGACCCGAAAAACGATTTGATTTTATATGCCGCTTTTTTAAAAAATGGGAACCTTTCTTTGTCGACTATGTTCCATAAGTCCTCTGATATTAAGGATTTTAGCAAAATATCGTTCTTAAATTTCAAAATTTCTAACTCTAGTTCTTTTGCTTTCCCCTGAACAAGGTCTGCAATACATGCGGTTAGTTCTATTCCATTTATTTGGCAAGTAAAAGGATTGATACAGAAGGAGACAATTGGCTCGATATTTGTAAACTGCAGAAATCTCTCTTCAAACTGTTTTTGAAGCACAACTGTTTTTGAAGCACTTGCAGGGTCTCAATAAATAATGACACGTTTAATTCATTGTTACCTAGCATTTTCCTCATATATGGGAAGTGCACGAGAGACTTGATATGCAGATGTGATATCAACAAAGTCAATTTCGCTTTCAATGCGTATACACAGCTTATCATTTCGGCTATATTTTTGTCTTTTCCCTGCAACTCCAAATGGAAAGAATCTAATTTTTCCATGGTGTCAGCAAGAAAACCCAAATCCACCAGCCAGCAAGAGTCTTTTAGTTCATCATAATTTTCATTTTTATCATGTATAAATGTTTTTATTTCTTCAATTAAGTTCACAAATCTTGTAAGAACTTTACCTTTACTGAGCCAA
>PVKE010021324.1:0-26593 GCA_004027555.1 Craseonycteris thonglongyai | reverse complement strand
GGGCATGTGAGTAGGAGCTAGGGTGGGCCTGAGACACAATAGCAGATTCCTCTTTCAGCAGGGGGGCTGGTGGTTCAGTGGGGGTGGGGTGCAGGAGCCCTGGTCTTTCCTCCTCCTGGCTGCCCCTCCTTCAATTGTATCTGTAAGGCACGCCCGCAGGGCAGCACTTGGATGGGCTGGGGCTTGGCAGAGGCCCTTGTCGGCCGCGCAGTCCCGCACACAGGCAATGACACTGCGGAGACCCGGCAGGCAGCCCAGTTGTGCGCACGGTCCGCAACGCCCCAGAGGCCCGGTGGGCGGAATGCCAAAAGCCCAGCTGCGTGCTCGGGTGCAGGCAGCAGCGCTGCCGTGGGCCATTGGGCAGGGCGCCGAAAGCCCGTCCCGTGCACAGGCAGTGGTGCTGCGGCGGCCTGGCGAGTAGGGTGCCAAAAGCCCTGTAGCGCACCGGCGAGCAGGTAGTGGTGCTGCGGGGCAGTCCGGTGGGCGGGGCGCCGAAAGCCCAATTGCGCGCTGGCAAGCAAGCAGCAGTGTCCCTGCGGCCCGGTGGGCGGGGCGCCGAAATCCCTGCGCGCAGAGGCCATAGCTCGGGCGGCAGCTGCTCTACGCTCCCGGCTCTGTTGAGACCACCGGATTCACTCTAAGCATGTCTAATGCAGCTATGCCCACTCAAGCCCCAGCCTTCACTCCAAGAACCCTGTCTTCAGAAGGCGCTCCCTCACAGTCAATCTCCTCCGTAAATCAGGGGTGCTGAGCCGTTGTGGGCTGGTGCCCTGCTCTCACCCCGCCCAACGGGAAGTGCAGCCGCCCTGCTCCACAGTCCCTGTTCCACTTTAGGCTCTGTGATCTGATTAGGGCACTGTGAGCTGTCCCTTGAGATCAGATGTTAAATTGTCCACAGTCTTGTGGGGCTTCCACGCTCCCTAGGTCTCGGCTTCCAGCCCACCCTCCATCCAGCTCCACTGTGACCGTAGTCCCCCAATCCCCCTTTGTTTTTGCCAGCCCCGGGCCGTGCTCCAAGTCTCTGTCTCTGAACCATTGCTTCCCTTTTCCTCTCCCGCTCTCCCCTTTTTCCTCTAACCTTTGTGTGTTGTTCCATGTTGTGTGGTTCTCTTAGTTGAGGTTTCTTCTCAGGGTTTCCCCTGTGGATTCCCCTCTGTTCACAAGGCCTTTCCCAGGCAGTTATCGACGTTCTCCTCTCATGCCACCATCTTGGATCTCTAGTTATTTAAACTATCTGAGTTTTTGTAATATATGGATAATACGTATGTATGATGGTTAATTTTATGTGCCAGCTGGGCTACGTTATGACATCCAGTTGTTTTGTAAGACACCAGTGTAGATGTTTTTGTGGTATATATTAGATGTGACTAAAATTCACAATCTGTAGACTCTGAAGAAAGCAGATTACCCTCCATAATGTGTGTGAGCCTCATCCAATCTCTTGAAACCTTTCAGAAAAGGACAGGTTTCCCAAAGAAGAAGCAGATCCAGAAACTGCATAAGTTTTTCCAGCCTTCTGGCTGGCCTCCTGGATTTGACTTTACTATAAACTCAAAGCTGTAACATTAACTCTTATCCAGATTTCTAGCCTGCTAGCCCAGCCATACAAATTTGGACTTCCCAGCCACCAAAATTGCACAAGCAAACCTCCATAATTGGGTCAGCCAATTACTTAAATTCAACCTCTCTGTCTGTCTGCCTATCTATCTCTATATCTCTCTGTCTCTTACATGTGCATGCTCCAAATTTATCTTATTCAATTTGGTTTCTCTGGAGAATTGATGGGTCTGGCCCGTCATTCACGAACAGCCTGAAAGGGGGAGTGAGGATTAAAAGACAGACAAACACAAAGATGGGATTGGGGGGTCTGCAAAATACAACTGTAGCCCCAAGTTTATTAGAGCAACAGCTTTTATACGTTTCTCCAAGGGGAAATAAACTAACATCCTTAGTAACCTAACGTACACACTCAAGCAGCAACTGACTCTCCTACCCACCTGCACAAAGAAGCAGTTACTCATAAATCATATAGTTCAACACTTGAACTTTACTGTTGATTTCAGTTCCTTTGGAAACGTGTACATTTGCTTCTTACCAAACTATCTACCCTGCCGTTGACTCTTCGTGGAAAATGCTGAGTGAAAGAGGAACACATAGTGCTTCCTCATCTGTTCACATGGAGCTAGCTCATGGCAACCATAAGAAACACCTTGTGTCTCTATCGCAGGTTTTGCCCAAACATAATTTATCTCTCTATTCATGACTGCATGAGGAAGACCATGTCGATTTCAAACCTTTCAACCAGTTAATGGGGAGTAAGCAGGAGATATGAAACCGGCTCACTTGTCCCGTCTCTAAGCCTGGTTAGGCCAGGGTCAAGAGGTGTATAAGCACCCTTTGCTTTCCACCTCCCCAAGCCTCCTGGCCGTCCCCCACAGAGAACCTTGATTAATAAAGTATGCTATGAAGTTTTCAGAAGTAATTCATTTCATTGACCTAATTTTTATTATCTTATTACAAAGCTGGCTTATACAGTTTTTTATGTTCAATATTCACTTTATAGGTCTTACGGAAGCTTCAGTAACAATTGGATATGGTTTGGGTTATGCAATAGGAGCACCTCTAATTAAGACCTCTGAGAATATTACTTATGGTATTAGGTAAGCCATTTACTTTAGTTCTTGTTTACATTGTGTAAAATATTTATGAAATAAACATTGTAGCTTATAAATATGTTTAATTTGTAATAATTATTTTATTTATTTATTTATTTGTTGCTCATTTATTGGGGTGACATTGGTTGGTAAAAATTACATAGGTTCCAGATGCACAATTCTATAATACATCATCTGCATTGTGTGCTCACCACCTTCCAACACCATATATTAGACGTCCCTCCCTATACCCCTAGCTCCTTCCCCTTTACCCTCAGGTAATAATTATATTTTTTAGAAACAATATATATAAACATGACTGATATGTACTTGCAAATACATCTAAAATGTATATTTTTACTATTATTGCTTAAAGTATAATTTAAAAACACCATTTATAATGATACATTTACTACTAATTCTGCATATATATATATATATATATACATATATATATATATATATATTTTGATGTGGTAAAAAACATAATGTAAACTTTATTATCCTAGGCCTTTTAAAGTGTACAGTATAGTAATGTTAATTATATGCACATTGTTATGCAGCAGATCTCTAGAACTTTTTTATCTTGCTGAAACTAAAACTCAATGTCCACTGTACAACTTCCCTTTTCCCCTCTCTCTAGCCTCTCACAGTGACCATGTGACTTTTTGTTTCTAAGAGTTTGACTACTTTAGACAACTAATATAAGTGGAATTGTGCAGTATTTGTCCTTTTGTGCCTGGCTTATTTTACTTAGCATAACATCCTCAAGGTTTACCTATGCTATAGCATATGGCACTATTTCCTTCTTTTGTTAAGGCTAAATAATATTCCATTGTATGAATATACTACATTTTCTGTATCCATCTATCTGTCAGTGGACACTTAGGTTACTTCCATCTCTTGGTTCTTGTGAATAATTCTGTAATTAACATGGGTATGCAAATATCTCTTTGAGATTCTATTTTCAGTTCTTTTGGATATATACCTGGGAGTGAGATTGCAAGATCATATAGTAATTCTTATTTTTAAGTTTCTTTTTTATTTTTTTTTAGGAACTTCCATATTGTTTTCCATAGTGGCTACATCATTTTACATTCCTATCAATAGTGCACAAAGTTTCCGATTTTGCAACATCTTTATTAACCCTTGTTTTTTCTGTTGTTTGTTCTTTTTTGAGTTTTTTTTTTAAATTGTTTTTGACAGAGAGAGAGAGAGAGAGAGAGAGAGATACAGAGACAGAGACAGAGACAGAGACAAAGAGAAGGGGGAGGGCCCCAAACAGTCTCCATAGTTACACATCATTGGTTTTTTCATGTAGTTTCATTCCACAGGTGGGCACAGGGCTGCACAGGGTAGGAACTGGGCCGGGGTCTCACCCAGGTGAGAACCGAACTGGGGGCACTCCCCAGTTCAGCATATGGGTCTGCACAGGCCAGGGTTGGGATTCTATCCTCTGTCCCTGGGGCTGCAAAGTGAGCATTTAACCTACTGAGCCATCCCAGCTTCTCCTGAGTTTGTTTTTTAATAATGGCCATTCTAACAGGTGTGAGATATTTTATTGTGGTTTTTATTTTTATTTCCCTGATGATTAGTGATGTTGCACATCTTTTCATATACTTATTAGCCATTTGTATGTTTTTTTCTTTTTTTGAAAAATGTCAATTTCTTTGCCCATTTTTTAATCAGATGTTGTTATTGTTGAATTGAAGGAGGTTTTTATATGTTCTGAATATTAGCTGTTTATCAAATATATAGTTTGCAAATGTGTTTTCCCATTCTATAGTTTGCCTTTTTACTCTGTTGATTGTCTCCTTGAATGTGTAGTTTTTAAGTTCAATGTAGTCCTGTTTGTGAAATTTTGGTGTCATATCAAGAAATCATTGCTAAATCCAATGTCATAAAGCTTTCATCCTTTGCTTTCTATGAGCTGTATTGTTTTAAGTCTTATACTTTGACCTTTAATTTAGTTTGAGTTATTTTATGTATATTTTATAAGCGTTCATCTTCATTTTTTTTTTTTGTATGTGGATATTTAGCTTTTTTCCAACACAATTTATTTAAGAGATTTTTCTTTTCATCAGGAATATTAGTTTTTAGTTTTCTTTTTGTATAGTAAGTTTGCTTGATTATATAATCAGGCCAATGCTGGCCTGGAAAAGTTTGAGAAGGATTGGTATTAATTCTTCTTTAAATGCCTGGTAATATTCTCCAGTGAAGCCACCTTGTCTTGGGATTTTCATTGTTGGGAGGTTTTTGGCTACACATTTTATCTCTCTACTAGTTACATGTCTGTTCAGATATTTATTTCTTCATGATTTAGTCTTGATAGGTTATATGTTTTTATAAATCTGTTTTGTCTAGGTTATCCAACTTGTTGGCATGGAATTGTTCAAAGTAGTCTCTTATAATCCTTTTTAATTCTGTGGCATTACTTGTAACATCTCCTCTTTCATCTCTGTTACTTGTCTTTTCTTATTTCTCAGTGTGGCTAAGGATTTGTCAATTTTGTTGTTTTAAAAAAATCAGCTCTTGTTGATGTTATCTATTGGCTTTCTATTCTATATTTTATTTATTTTTGTTCTAATCATTATTATGTCTTGCCTTCTGTTCTGTAAATATATATTTGTAAAGCTGTGTTTAATTATTTAGTAAGAAGTAGTACCATAAGTGACTTCTCCTTGCCTTCTCTAGTTCTTTCATGGAGATGATATAATTAATAAAGAAGAAATTCTACTACAAGAAAACAGAGATATCCACTCTCAATTTCTGAAACTCTGGGTTTATATAAAAGTAGAACTTAAAACTGAGAACTAAAAACTGAGAATGTAAAACTTGCTCCTCTTATTTATAGCCAACTAATATAGTTATGTTTTCTGTGTATACTCCTGGAGCTGTCCTGCCAGCTCACCTGCTAGCTCATCTGGAAGGTTTCCTAGCTAGTGTGAGGTTTTGGTAGTTGCTAGACAAACATCTTAAAGGGGAATATATGACATTTAAGTTCATGAACTCATCCAAGAAAAAACGTTACATACCTTATGGCTGAATATCACTATGGTCAACTTCAAAATATACCCCTTGGGAAGTTATGCGCTGATGCCAGTGCCTAGTCCACCCTTCAAAGCAATTTTGGAACTCTACTTCTGAAATGGTCATCATAGCCATTGTTGTATTACCTTGATGTCATCAAAATATCTTACTTTTAATATTTCCTTTATCTTCAGGCAAACAAAAAAGTCTTTGGGGGTCAGTTCAGGTGAGTAGGGATGGTGTTCCAATATAGTTATTTGTTTACTGGCTAAAAACTCCCTCAGACAGTGCTGTGTGAGCTGGTGCATTGTCATGATTCAAAAGTCGTGAGTTTTTGGTGAAAAGTTCAGGTCATTTTCATCTAACTTTTTCATGCAGCCTTTTCAGCACTTCCACATAGTCAACTTGGCTGAGTGTTTAGTCATTTGGTACAAATTCATAACGAACAAGCCTTCTGATATCAAAAACGGTTGGCAACATCATTTTGACTCTTGATTTGGACTGACGCACTTTTTTGGTCATTGAGAATTGGCTGACATTCATTGTACACTTTGACACTTTGTTTCAGTGTCATATGGGTACACTCAGGTTTCATCACCAGTGATAACACTGCCCAAAACATCGTCTTGCCTCTCCAAAAGCTCTTGGCAAACTTTGACTCTCCTTTGCTTTTGTTCGTCAGTGACCTCCTTCGGGATCATTTTTGCACAAACCTTTCTCATGCCAAGATTTTCAGTGAAGGTTTTCCTAAATGTTCCCCCCCCCCCCGGGTCTATTATGCTTCTCACATCAGGTGATGATTTTGACACATAATTCGATGAATTTTTGCAAAGTTTCATCAGTTCTGCTTGTTACTGGTCACAGTTACCTCTCTTCTTCAGTGACTCTTTCTCTCCCCTCAGAAAAATGTTTAATCTATTTGAATACTGCAGTTCTCTTCATAGCATTATCCCCATGAAAGTGAACTAACATGCCCCTGATTTCACTTCCACTCTTGCCAAGTTTAATGAAATTTAATGTTTGTTCATTGATCTAATTCAAGCTCTAACATTCTCACAACATCACACAGAAACATACAACAATAATGAATACCACTCGGCACGACACCACCACACATCAACACAAACACAGCTATGACACAGTGATATACCAAGGTGATGAAACCTTACTGAGTTGTTTTTACTGTACTGCCAACATAAGCTCCTGGTGGCAAGTTCATGAATTTAATTGTCAGACTTTATAGTTTAGTCCCATCAACTTTTTGTTTGTTTATTTTTAGGGTTTTCTATATATAATATCATGTCATCTTCAAACAGAGACAATTATTCTTATACTTTTTTGATGTGGATATCATTTATTTATTTTTCTTTTCTTTTTTGACCTAACCACACTGGCTATTACTTCCATTGGATATGTTTGTCTTATTCTTGATTTCAGAGGAAAAGGTTTTGCTTTACACCATTGAGTTTGTTAGCTATAGATTTGTCATATATGGCCTTTATGATGTTAAGGTATGTCCCATCTATACCAAGCTTGTCCAACCTGTGGCCTGTGGGCCACATGCAGCCCAAGGTGGCTTTGAATGCAGCCCAAAACAAATTCATAACTTTCTTAAAATATGATGAGATTTTTTTTTGTGGGTTTATTTATTTATTTTAGCTCATTAGCTATCATTAATGTTAGTGTGCTTTATGTATTGCCCAAGAAAAATTTTCTTCCAGTGTGACCCAAGGAAGCCAAAAGGTTGGCCACCCCTAATCGATACCCACTTTGATGAGAGTTTTTATTATGAATGGATTTTAAATTTTGTTAAATACTTTTTTTGTGTCACTTGATATAATCATACAATTTTCATCTTTTATTTCATTGATGTGCTATATTATATTGATTGATTTGTAGATGTTAAGCCATCCTTGTGTTTCTGAAATAAATTTCACTTCATTACATTGTATGATCCTTTAAATGTACTGTTGGATTGGGTTTGCTAATACTTTGTTGAGGATTTTGTGTATATGTTCATCAGGGATATTTGCCAGTAATTTTCTAATCTTGCAATGTTCTTATCTAGTTTTGGTAGTACGTTTAAACTTAACATTTAACTTCAATTTATTTTTACATATAATATGAGGCATGGGCCAAATTTCTGTTTTCTCTCACAAGAATATCTACAGGTACTGATGACTTTGTTGGATCATTCCATATCTTTTAAAATTAATTTATTTTTTTACTGATATTAAATACTATCTTTATCATGAAATAGATTTCCTGGTAAATATAGGTTTTTTTCTGGTCTCTCTTGTATCTGTTCTCTATTTTATAATTGCATGCCAATACTACAATGTTTTAATAATTAAAGCTTTATCATATGATTTCCTATTCCATTTAATAAGTCCCTACTCATTATTATTCATCAAAAATTGGGTTGTTGTTGCAGAATTACTATTCTTGCTAAACTTGATCATCTCAGGTTATAAGCAAAGTAATTTGATTGAAATACTTGAATTTATGTGACAAACTGGGAATAATTATGTTCCTCTATTTTCTCTGCTTTTGTTCTCTACCCTTCAATATAATTTTATGATTTTCTTTATCGAAGATAGCACATTAATCTTATTCACAGTGATTACATGTATTTTGCTAGTGTTGTGCATAGCATTCTTTATTTTATTTAAATTTAGTAGAAGGAAGAATTGATTTCTAAGTTTGTCTTATATATATGTTGCTCTATTAAATTCTTTGCTTATACTTTGTATTTCATTAAGTTTATTTTTCTCAGTTTTTAGGTACTCAGTTATTTACACACATAATAATCATATTCTATATACTATAATGCATATGGTTACAATACATATCTGGATTCAAAAGCGAAGAAAGGAAAAACGAAAAATTTCTGAATATAATCAATGAGGAAATAGTTAGCTGCAGTAGCACACTAGAGTTGAAACTCCCTGGGTACAGAGTACACATACTGGGTAATGTAAATCAAGATTGCCACTGTGTCATTGAAAGCTGGAATGTGTATCCCTGAATAATGTAGCAATGGATAAGGAGCTGTCCTAACTTTTAAAATGGAAATATTCTCCGCGTTCTATGAGACTTTGGGACTATAATAAACAAGTTACTCTTTGCGTCTGCTTTGGCAGTAGAGTCACCTGTGAGAAATGAGCACCTTCAAAATTACGGTTCCTGGGAGTGTGGGCATTTTCCCACAATCGCTGGTTTCCAAGTTCTTAAAAAATGTGTAAAACTGCAACCAATGGCAGCTGTGTAGTAATCAGCTTCCCTGCATCTTCTCCCTAAGTGATCCAAAATAACTTCACAACTATGAAAATTCTCTACAAATTGGCCTCAGCATTACTGAAGAGACAGAATGCTGAAATTATAAAATAACTGAGTAAAAATAGAAAATTTAAATACCCCAGCACAGGATCCTTCACACTCCCACCCCACTCTGCCCACCATAAGACTTTGTGATTTACAAAGATGAACCAAGAAAAATTGCATGGAAGAGAGAAGACAACAACTAGCAAAGTGTCGTCAGGATGATTAGGTATGATCACTAAAAGGATAATTTACTCAAAGACTAAATGTTCAGAGAAGGGATTATATGAAAGAAAGTAAATAATATTTGTGATTTGAAGGGTCAGATGCCAGATAAAGGGTTTGCTGTGCGATTTAAAGGAGAGATTTTCACTAAAGGGCTAGGTGCATGGTGTAAAAGAGGCAGTAAGGATTTTAAAAAAAGAGGTGAGATTTCAAGGGATAGTCTTCCAAGTACATTGCTTCTTTTCGAGAAAAAAGTTTAAAAAAAGATTAAAGAATTACTCTTCACCACCTGAGTGGACATGGGAAAAAAAGGAGAGGGAAAAATTTAGAATCCTATAGGAAAAAAAAGAAACTACACAATTGGAGAATTCAAAACCATTCACACTCAGCAAAACAAACAACAGGGACAAATTAACAAAAAATGTTCTGTTTTTCTCTTTCTTTTTCTCTTTCTGTTCAGTTATGGGTTTGTTTGTAATAAATTACAGAAAGTTGAATTTTTCACTTTTCTCTATTCAAGCATTGGAAACAGTGGTAATAATCAAAACTGGATGCAGACATGGTGGATTCGTTTTCTTTTCATGTCAATTATTGCATGGTCTACATCAATACCATTGTCATGCTTTCCAAGCCACATACAAGGTGACTATAACAATGTAATTCATTAAATTAAAGAACAGTAGATCCCTCACTCTACCCTCGTGCCCTGTTCTCAGAATATGGCTGAACTACGTTTCTTTCTGTCATGGAGGTACAGAGACATATCATAGTTTCATTTGAACAAATGAAGCCTCATGTGACCAAATACTATTTTATGTACTGGACTTTCATTTGTACATATTTTTGCTTCTTGTCATTTCTTTTATAAAGTGTTTTATATCTAGAGTTCATAAGTTTTCTTAAAGAAAGAAGCATAATTAAATCTGTTTACCTAGCATTATTTAATACATGTACTACTTCATAGAATTGTTGTAAGATAAAATAATAATTATTGAACTTTTTTTAGGAACACTAGGAAATACATGTAATATTAGAGCAAACAAATACTCTCCAAATGGTAGTATATTTCATTGGAACAAAATACTATTTGTAATAGCAAAAACCACTCTTATATTTTAGGGCTGTACTGTCAAACAAGTACTAGAGTTACTTGCCACATGTGGCTTTTTAAATTTGAAACTAAATTAAATTAGAAATTCATTTACTCAGTCATAGGAGCTACAGTTCAAGTATTTAATGGCTACAGTATTAAATAGCACAGACATGGAAAATTTTTATTATCACAGAATGTTCTTTAGGACAGAACTGTTTTAGAAGAATGTCCCTGTTATTTAATTAGATTGACTTTAGAATGTTCAAAAATAGCTCACTTGGCATTCCAAGACAAATTGGCTTTATTAGGATGTATATGTATGTTTATGTATGTGTTTTAGTTATTTGAACATGTCATAAGATTCTCTTACTTGTTAACATATAGGTACAACAAGGATAAAGGTTGGGAAACGCAAAATGCCTCATTTGTTGGACAGAAAATATCAAGATAAGGAATTTGGAACTAGTATCAAAGATTTATTTGCTTCTATTTGGGTAAAGTATAATATTTTACTTTAAAATTTATAATTAAATTGGCATTTGTAATTCATTTTGTTTTATTTGTTTAATTGTTAAATTTATTGGGGTGACATTGGTTAGTAAAAATTACATAAATTCCAGGTGTACAACTCTATAGTACCTCATCTGTTTGTAGCGTTATGTGTTCACCACCCAGAGTCAGTTCTCCTTACATCACCATATATTTGGCGTCCCCTCCCTTCTCTTCTCAGGTAACCACTAAACTATTGACTGTGTCCATGAGGTTTTGTTTCTTTGTTGCTTTCAGTTTTATATTCCATGTATGAGTGAAGTCACCTGGTTCTTATAATAGCTTTTTCTGTCTTGCTTATTTTGCTTTGCATGATCATCTCAAGGTCCATCTATGTTGTTGTAAATGGCCGTATTTCATCTTTTCTTATGTTTATTTAAAGAGCCATCCCTCATCAAGCTGCTCCATCTCTCCACATGTTCAAAAATATTTTATACAATAATAAAAGCTCTATGCAGGCATGCTTTCCATGTGGGAAGCCCCCAGCCCGGTTTCCACTGTCCTGCGCAGTCCTGCCCACCTGTGGAATGAAACTATATGGAGAAGCTAATGATGTACAACTATGGAGACTGCTCTGGGCCCTCACCCTTCTCTCTGTCTCAGTCCTTCTCTTTCTCTCTCTCTGTAAAAAAATGAAAAAATTAAATAAACTTTTAAAGAAATGCGCCACGCAGTTTCACTGGAGCCTAGAACTTTCTCCCTCATTTGGGAACTGAAAACTGCAAAGTAGCTTGCTACTTTGTTATTGGGTGTTTGCTAGAACACCCTCGCACGGCCTCTATATCTGATCTGGGATTTCTCAAATATGATGACTGAGTAACAAGGCCAGAGTTCTGATACAGTGAGAATTCCCAGCAGAAGCAATATTGTTCTTTTATGACCCAATCTCAGAAGTCATGCAACATTACAGTCATGTGCTGCATAAAGGTGTTTTAGTCAAAGATGAACTATACATATATGACAGTGATCCTATTCAATAGGATTATAATGGAGCAGAAAAATTCCTGTTGCCTAATGATGCTGTAACCATCATAATGTTATAATGCAATGCATTTCTCATGTGTTTGTGGTGAATCTGGTGTAAACTGACCTGTGCTGCCAGCCATATGAAAGTATAGCACATACAATTATACAGTATTTGATACTTGAAAATGATAATAAATGTTTATGTTTCTGTTCTATTTATTTTCTATACTTTACTTTTTATTGTTATAGAATATACTATTTCTACTAAATTTATATGTATATGTAAATATATGTGCAAATATATATGTGTGTGTAGATATACATACACACACACACACCCATATATGTATATGCATATATATATAATTTGTTGTAAAATAGTATGCTGTGTTATGCCAGTGGAAACCTCATGCATCTCATGTTTTCCTTGTCTCTTGATTACATCACTTTTTTTTGTGCTTCATTTAATCTTCTGTTGTTTTGTACATATGTACATGCTTATAGCCTAGGAACAATAATCTATACCATACAGTCTAGTTGTGTAGTAGGCTATACCACCTAGTTTAGCTTAAGTGCACTCTATGATGTTTGCACAGTGACCAAATTGTGTAATGATGCATTCAGAACATATCCCCGCTGTCAGTGGCTCGTAGGTATACTTCGTTGAGGCAGTCATAAAGACGTTTCATGTTCATTGCCTCTTGATTGGGGGGGATGGTAAAATTCTGAAAAGGGCTGTGGAACCAGAAATATTGCTTTGTTTGATGAATTTTAGCAAATATAAGCTACTACCTAAAGAAAATGGAACTATTGTACATTATGGTGAATGTGTAAACTAATACATTTTGAATAAAAAATATGGAGATAATGGAACGAAGCATATCAAATTCCAACGCCCTAGAAATCCCATCCTGGGATTATATACTTCCAAAGACACTCTATCCTAGTTTCTTAAGAGTGCATGCACAGAGACATTGAGTGTAACCTTGTTTGTGACAATAGGGAGTTGAAGTCAGCCTAAGCATTTAACCCTATGGGAATTAATAAATATGGTGGAATTACACTGTGCAACATTAAATAGCACTCAGAAGACAAATTAGATGATTATGCAGAAAATGATTAGATTTCAAAAACTGCTATGTAGGGCTAGAAAAAAATAAAATTAATTAAAAATCACACAAACGTGAAACACCAGTAAATATTTTCCAAGATATATGCATGTCCAGGAAATGCAGAAATTAGTTTAAATGTTAATATTTTAATGTAATATATTGTCATGTTAATTACTTTGTATAGTGTAGTAGCAAAATAGATAATCGTAAACCATCACTGTACATCCTAGTAAAGTTTCTAAATAAGATTAAAAAAGTACTAAAATGCAGAATTTAAATGACTGTACTCTTAATGTATGTGGAATTCCCAGGAGTGAAATATTATAGAATCTTGACTGTAATCTTAGTGATTTTTCACTTACTGTTGCTTAGTATTTTTTTGATTATTTTCTTTGTTAAATAAAATGATTTGCTAAGAAACAGAAGATAAACAAAAGTTAAGGGGTATTTTAGATACCTGGTTGATGACATCTATTTTTCCTTAATCTTTCTGCCAAATTGCAAGATGCACTAATAAAAATTAAATGTGGTATGGAGATATAATTACAAATGAAAATGGTTCAAACACTACATGTCTTTTATGTGTCTGTTGGTGAATTGTAAATTTCTCTGTGGATTTTTACACACATATATTTTCAGTTTACATTGGGAAAGGTAAAATTTTTGTGGTTTGATCATTAATATATGAGTTGGTATATTTCTCTTCACCTGTCAAAATAAAATAATCCATATGTAACATTTCTATTTCAGATTCTGATTAAGACACCCATGTTTGTGTGCCTAGCTCTGACCAAAGCTTCAGAATCTATACTTACGATTGGAGCTACTGAATTTTTGCCTATATATATAGAAAATCAGTTTACATTAACACCCAGTGAGGCAACTATACTTGCAGGTAACTTTTCTGCTTATTGTACTAATTTTGAAATTTTTGTATAAAGTCATATGTATTCATGAAATACTTCAAAAAGCAGAACGTAGAAGGAGTAATAATGTTTGCTCAGATTTTGAAAACCTAATTACCATTTGCTCAAATTTTAAAAATGAGCACTTTGCCATCATTGCATCATTTTTTTTTTTAACACAAAAGCTTGTACGACTTCTGAACCACCCCCTCCCTTTCTTATTCCATTTCTAAAGTTAGGTAACCAATCTAACTCCCCCAATGGTAACAACTCTAAAGTTAGAGTGCATCCTTTCCAAATGTTTGTATATTGTTACTGTGTATATGCCTATCTATATATAGTCCTTTTAAAATTCATGTAATTTTGTACATAGTGTTTGGTTACTTTTATTTGAAATGATGTTCTTCAAAATAATATTGATCTCTATTTATTTCATTTTAACTTGTGCTATGGGATTTTGTTTTATGAGTATACCAGTTTATCCATTATCGTATTAATAGACTTGAATTTGCCTTCATGTTCTCTCTTCCAAACAATGCAGTAACAATTGTACATGTTTTCTTGAGCCCATTTGTAAAAACTGATCTAGGGTTAGACACTGAAAGAGGATTGCTATTGTGTATGCCTTCAATTTTAATATATATTGAAAATTGGCTCCTCAAAAGAGGCTACAGATGGAATGAAATGTTTTCACGTTCTAGTGTTAATAACAATGTGGTAAATGTAATTGTTTATTTTATGCTGTAAAAAGTCAAGGATGCACACTGTAACTTTTAGGGTAACCAGTAAGAGAATAATACAAAGAGTAATAAAAGAGTACATTAATTTGAAAAAAATTGATTAATAATAATAATAATAAAAGAAATGAAAGAAAGAAGAAATATGTAACATGACCTAATAAAAAACAAATGTTAAGATGTGCAAAAACATCAACTATTAAGCCTATTGTTGAGTACATTTTATGATAGAAGGCACACCATTGTCAGATTGCAAATAATCCAAAAGCCAGAAACATGACACAGATTCAGGGAACATAATGACAGATTTTACCATGACTACATAGTTGTTTGCCACTGTGATTAATCTGATAAACAAAGATTGGGACTAAATTCATTTAATTTGTTTCAGACAATATTTAATTAAGACTGATACCAACAGGCTTCCATGCAAAAGAATAAGGCCGCTAGCCGTATTGGCCTCAACCACGCCAACAAGATCTTAGACACAGGCTGCTAAACAAACTCTGTGGCCCTCAAGGTCTTCCTTAGAAAGCAAGATGGCTTTCTCCATAAATTTCTGTATTGACTGTTCCACTTAGCTTGAGGTATTGATCCAGGTATAACAGAATGCGTTAGTAATTGCGTATATTCTACTTTGGCCTGCAAGAATGAAGTTTGGGTCAATTCTATCATTCATAACAATGCTGGTCAATGACAGGCTGACCAGAGCACTTTCCTGGGGTGAGGAGATATGGTTATTATTTTAATCAGAGACAATGTTTGTACCACCTCTGTTAAATGGATTACTCTTGCTGTAGAGATAATTGCCCTCAGAGTGTATATAAACAATGTCAGTTATGCCTCTGGAAAGCTCCCCTGAGTGACCAAGGGTGCCGTCATTTAAGAGAGATTTCCAGTCTTGTGAGAGCTATTATGATCTACTGGTGGGGTTTCTTCAAACACTTGAAGATCTCTTATGACCACCACTATGGCTTGACTGTACTATTTCCAGTGACAGATGAGTTGTCAGATAGTTAGGTATGAGTCTGATTTGGTCCTTTCCCAAATAAGAGTATCAGTCAACAGTCACAAAACCTTTGTGGGTTAGGGCATTGGTTTTGCTAAGAGGCCAGTAGTAAACTAAGAGTTGCTCTTCAAATGTAGCTGTTACAGAGAGTCAATGAGTCTTGTGCCCCAAGGGATACTTTCAAGTAGAGGCTGTCTCCTTTTCTAGAGACTCCATGGAGACTTGTAGTTCAAATGGGTCACTAGGTTTGTGGTACCTCAGAACAGGGAATGTAGCATAGCTTGCTGAATAGCTTCTGATGTAGGTCTATGGATTACACTCACTGTGAGTTAGTTAGCTGATATAAAAAACAAGCAGAATGCCCAAGTGAGCCATCTACTGTCTCAAACACTGAAATGTCTAAAGTGATCTAGGTTGCCTTTTAGTTGGGAAGAGACAGCTACTGTATTTTTTCTTAACTGCCAGAGGGATTGAACAGGGTGAATCTGTCTGCATAGATCGTCCCCCCCCCCAAACAAACAAACAAACAAACAAACAAACACCTTATGTACAGTTAGGTTTTATCAGTCACCCTTGCTGATGAAGGTGCTATAATACCAAAGTCAGAGCCATTGAGTTTGAGGCTTTTAGCCCTCCAGCCAACTGAGTATTATCTATTAGTGAAAGCTCTGGGCATCAGAAGGTGGTGGTAGTCACAATATATTCTGACTTATACCCCTTGTAGTAAATGGCAGAGAAGTTTAGGTACTTCTGAGGGACTACCACAAATATATATTTGTGTCCCTGCAGCATGAATGAGAATTGGTCTTTGTCTTGGTTGTTAACGGGATATAAAATAAGGCTTTGGCAATGTCCAAGACAGAATACTTATTACATTACAATGTCTGGAATATCTAAGGCAGTAGGGGCAACAGGTGAATTCAGTTGGTTAATGCACCTCAAACCCCTCATAGCCTTTTTCACTGGACATAGGGTCTGTTAAATTGAGATAGTGCATCTCTTACTACCCCTGCTTCCTTTAAGTTCATAATCAAAAGCTAGAAATTCCTTTCTTCTTCTGGGATTCTGTGTTGTTTCTGTTGAACCATATAAAAGAAACAAGGAGACAGGTTGTGTAGCAATTTATGTGCTCCACTATCACTTTTGAAGCTTAGGAGTGTATACAGTGCAAGCTTGCAAAATATAATTACCAATTTTGTATTTCAAAATTGGAGTTACAGCTTTTGTATGTTGAAGCCACAGTTGAAGTGCATTGAAATTTTTCAAAGCCTCATCCACAAGGTTATTTTATTCCTTTTCTGAGGTAAAAGTCCAAATTCTTCAATGCTGCATCTATGGTTTCACACAGGAATATGTCTATCTGAGAGGGTCAAAACTACCTGATAGCACTCAAGACACACTGAAAAAATGACTTTGAAAATTTTTACTTTTGTCTTAGAATGGATCCAAGGTTAACATCATAGATTGCAGGAGAAGCTATTGGCATACAAAAGATGGCTTAAAAAAAAAAGAAAGAAAAAAAAAAGATTGATTTTATTGTCTGAGAGAAGGTGAGAGAGAAAGAGAAGGAGGAAAAGCCCAGAGAATTCTCCATAGTTGTACATCATTAGTTGCAATAATTTCATTCCTTGCAGGTAGATGTGGGGCTGTGCAGGACAGGAACTGAACTGGGACCCTCCTGCATGGGAGGCAAGAACCTTAAGCTGCCATTTCAGCAGTTACCAATTGCACCACAGTTCAGCGTATGGATTTCCACTGGTCAGGGCTGGGATTCGATTCTTGGACCTTACCATTGCAAGACAAGCACTCAACCTGTTGAGCTATCCTGGCATCTCGCAGAAGATGGCTTTGACAGTGTCCAAGACAGCATATCAAGTACCATCAGCCTGCACCATAAATTTTATTAAAGCCCTCAGACTGCCCATTATTGCTATTTCACCTTAACAAGCAACTATGCACTCCATTCCCTCATCAACCAAACATATCAGCTAAACTTCTAATTATTCAATAGTTTCTGTCCATAGTGGTTATAATTTTCCCTCCTTTCACAGTCAGTGTCGTTGCACATCTCTCTGACTGTTGTCTAAAATCATGAGAAATCCTCTGTTCAACCAGGATGTATCTTAGTAATAGTTGTCACATTGGGGCAAATCTGAGGCTAATCGTAAGGTTTGTGAGGAAGTCCCCTTGCCTAGAGAAGAATTAATAACAGCCATGACACCATCTGCAGTACTGTCTTTAAATCTACTTCAGTCTGCAACCACCTCTTCATTTCTGCATATTTGATAGCCAATAGCCAGTGTGTTCAACTACTAATTTCCAGTACTTCTGTCAAATCCTGTAAATGGGTCTTATAAGGCTGTCATTCTTCATCTTACATAAAGCCATGTGTTTGTCAGCATCTCATCTGCTTTACCAAAAGTGCTCAGGTTTGTAAAGCGTTTGAATTTTATTCTGAAAGCTAACAAGTTAATCTACAATAGTTTCATGAATGCTAAACAAAAGACATAAAACTCCTTGGTCAGGGATGAAGGGAAGTTTTTCACTCATAACTCTAGCAGTAGTATCTCTCTCTTCCTCTCTCGTGTGTGTTTGTAAGAGAGAGAAAGAGAGGGAGGAAGAGAGAGAGAGAGAGAGAGAATGTGTGTGTGTGTGAGTGAGCTCCAATTCCCACAGGATGATGTGAAGGAGCGCCGGTGAGTTCTACACACAGAATGGGTTGCATTACAGGAGTGGATTGCATTACGTTCCCTGAGTTCAGGGAACCCGAATTTTTAAATGAATATTAATTAGGCTCCAGAGGGAGATGTTATTTTTATTATCCTTGACAGCAAGTATGTCTTCTCTAGTTCCAGAGGAGACAATATCCCTGTCTTCCAAAACTGGAAGCAAACCTGCCCTAGTTTTTGAGGAGAACACTATCACTATTATCTATGGCTGTTCACTATACAAAGATCTTGGAAAAGATAGAACAAAGAGTCCTCAGTGCTTCTGCTTGCAGGATATACACCATCACAGAGTAATGGAGAATTGTTGCCCAATAAAGGAAGTGGTGAATTTTATTAATGTATAAGGATAGTCAGAGTGGTGGGCTTGAGGGGACTAAATTTACTGTTACTTATAAGAAGAACTCCTTAAATATGAGGACTTGAAAAAGTTGAAAGTAAAAAGACAGAAAAAATTATACAACATGAATATTAACCAAAACAAAAGGTGGTTTAATATATTGTTCTTCAAAGCAAAGAGGAATTATATAGTAGAAAGAGATCATTTATACTATCAGAAGAGTCAACCAGCAAGGTACATAATATAATTGAATAGGTGTGTGTTCTCAACAATATAGCTTTTAAATATATAAAACAAAAATATTGAGTTAATTATAAATTAGTAATTTTTGGCCAATTCTTATGGGGAAAAAAAAACTTCACTTCTACCTCACTACATACATAAATACAAATTCTAGTTGGAGTATAGATCTAAATGTGAATGGTAAAACAATAAAGATCTTCATGACCTTGGAGAAGACAATGATTTTTTAAATAGGAGATAAATCACACAACCATAAAGAAAAACAATGCCACAATGCCCATTCATCAGAATGGCTAAAATGATACAGATAGAAGTTGGTATGCATGCAGAGCAATTGATATTTCATCTACTACTGGTGAGAGAGTAAATTAGTTTACTATTTTGTAAATCTATTTTGTGGTATCGTAAAAATCTGAATATATACATATCCCCTGATCCAGGAATTCTAATCCTACATATATACTCAACATATGTTCCTCTCTTAAGAATTTGCACAACAGAAATGCAGATGTTTACAAAAGGACATGTACATGAATTTTTAAAATAGCATCACAATTCATAACATCACAGCGAACAAATTAAGTTGTAGTGTATGCATATATGTTGTTATTCAGTGATGAGAAGACATGATCTATTGTTATATTGAAATATATGTGTGAAATTTTCAAACATCATGCCAATGGTGGACTATATAGGCATGTTCATTTTGAAAATTCATCAATATGTACAATTGTGATTTGTGTACTTTTCTGTGCATTGTAGTTAAATTTTCAATTATTTTGTTTTATTTTAGGGTGGACTTTCAAGGACCCATTAATTTTATTGTTAAACTCCAAACATCTAATATTTTCTTATTGCATAGGGCAGTGAGTCTGACTGTCAATATTTTCTCACCTGACTTGGGTTCTCAGTTTTATGCTTACAGGTGTGCAATGGTCTGCCAAATCTACAGTTGTTGAGTTCAAACTGAATAAATCCCGGGTCTTAGTCACCTGGCATGTAGTTGGGAAGAAATTTTGAGGATAAAACATACTGGATGAATAACACAATGCTTTCTTTCAATTTATTAATTCACTTTTCAACTGTCTGTCATCTGGGATTTGAGATTTTATTTTAAGAATTATATTTTTAAATATCCTCGTTTTTTAGTTGTTATTTTTTATTTACCTGCTCTAATTTTTATTCCTTTCACTTTTTAATTTCTTCTTCATTTTTGTATTATACTATCATTAATCTTTTTGAGCATTCTAAAATTATGTACAAGTCTTTGTTAGAAATTCTCTAATTTAAATTTAATCTGATGTTTGTGGGATTTTTTTGTTTGGTTTTACTTGATATTTCTCTTACTATTTTTTCTATTTAAATCTACCATTTCTATATGTTAGGTAGAGAGGATATTACATTAACTATGAACTTACTGAGCTATCTTTATCTGATTGAGGAATTTCTAACTATATTTCTTCTTCTGATTTTCCTCCTCCTTGTGCTTACCTCTTTCTAATCCCTTATGCTTCATTGAAAAGAAGCTGTATCTCATAATGGATAATCTGGAGTTTTTCTTTATTATGAAGTTGTTGATATTGGACATGCATTTACAGAAGCAATGCGTGGCCTGGCTTAATTTTTGGTAAAGAACCTTGTGTACTCCTCTTGTAATAAACCATAACTCCAGCCAGCTATCCAGTAAAAGCTTTGAAGAAGACAACTCTCATCTTCTACATTGCATGGATTATTAGGTTTTGGGTTTATAAGAAATAATTTCTACATAAGAGTAAAACTTCATCAGCATGACCCTAGAATTTGTTAGGCCTATGGCTTTAGCTCCACTCACAAATTTATATTTTTCCTAATGTTCAGGTTTGTTGAGATGTTTATCATGCCTCTAAGTTTTCTCTTTGTCTTTTTATTTAAATCTGTGTCTGCTATATGTTTAGAACAAAGGGGATTGCATCAATGTAAGAATTTTCTGTACTATCTTTAGCTGATTATTTTTTAACTAAATTTTTTCTTCCTTCTTTTTCTTTTAGGAATTGTTTTAATTCCAGGAGCTGCAATTGGGCAGCTTTTGGGAGGCATCATTGTTTCCAAGTTACATATGTACATTAAAGGCCTTATGATATTTATATTAGCTACATCTGCCGTCTCACTTGTACTGGTTCTGTTTGTATTTATTGTACACTGTAATCCAGTACCATTTGCTGGCATCAGTGAAGATTATAGCGGGTAAATATAATTTTATATATTAGATATTTATATCCAAACCCAATAATATATTTCTCAATTAATTATTAATTATTTACCCAGCAACTATTATATGTTTGTCATTTTTAGAATTATTGAACATGTAAAAGAAATATAAAGCATAGTTTCACCTTTCATATTAAAGACAGAAATATAATAATGATAACTTGTGCTATGATTGCTTATGCATTCATAAAATACTGAAGAAAAACACATTGAGATGATTCAGAACTTAGAGGTAAAATTCTGTATTAAAGTGTCTAGCAATGTGGAGACAGTACTGTCAGTACAAAACCAGCCTTACTTTTTGTTCCTGAATTACTATGTCTGCTATCTTATAGACATCAAAGAATGGAATTGAAGTACATCTTAAAGTATGTATGAGTAATGTCTCCTTTAAGCTAAATATGCAGAAATTCAAAGAACAGGCTATAGAGATTGATGTTAAATACAGGGGAACATAACTGGGATTGGAAACCAAGGGACTGAGCAAGTAAAACAATTAAAGAAAATAAGATTTCCACTTCTAGCTACAATGGAATAACTTATGGCAGACCAATGTGCCTACTGAGAGTAACTAGAAAAACTGAATAAAGTTTTAAAATATTGTTAAAGGCATCAGAGGATTGCTTAGATAACTAAAAATTTAAATGCCAAAATCCTGGGAAAGGAGAACCTTTGAGAGAAGTAATTTTCTGCAGTTTTGTTTTGTTTTTCTCCTGAGGATATTTGCTAACTCTGGACATTGGCAAGAAACTGAGAATCTGGGTAAAGTTTCTGGGCAAAAAGCATCTAGTAAGATGACAAGAAACCATTACAAATTTTTGACAGAGCTATGAGTATAAAGGGACAAAAATTAGAGCATGGAGCAGGACAGGATATCAGAGAGAAGGGAGAGGTAGACAGATGATTCAGCACTCTGTTGCATTTTCATCCAATACATTTGATGAATTAGTAAGCTAAGGGGCTGAAATCAAACAGAAATCTTAGAAAAAGCAAAGAAAATTTTCAGCAGTAATGGGATGCTCTTTACATAAGATTAATGTGCTAGGATATTTAGAATGAGCTCGGGAGAGGAACTGTGGTTAATGTACCATATTGTTCTGTGAACAAGGCAATACTTTTGTCTAAAATTGTTAGACCAAAAATTGGAGATTGTCTTATACACGGGAGTAACTGGTCGAGAGGATTTCTTAATGTTGGGTTAGAAAAGTAGGTGTCATCTTATACATGGAGGCATCTTACACACGGAAAAATACAGTATGTTCCCAATATCTGTAAGGCTAAGACCTAGGAGTGAGGTCTCTTCTAAAAAATGATGGTTTTGATCTGTGGTTGGGAATCTATATAAGCAAAGGGCCAACTTAAATTATATGCGAATTTTTGACTGTGTGGGGTCAACACCCTTAACCCAACCCCTGCATTGTTCAACTGTGTGTTTATGTGTGTCTGTTATGTGTATGAGGATATATATATATATATATATATATATATATATATATATATCACAAATTATATATATTTAACACACAACTATATATATATATATATATATATATATAGTTATGTATATAGGTTAGGTATATCTATATATAGCTATATATCCATTTATATATATTGCTGCCTATTTTTGTATGGTCTCCAAGCTAAGAATGGTCTTTATAGTAAGCATTGTGAAAAAAAAATGAACAGGACTTGTAGTTTGTATTCTAATATGTAAAGAGCTTATAAATTATTCCGATTCTCATGATAAGAAGAGTTCAACAAGTTAAAAATTAACTCTTCTTAGATTTACCAGACTTGAGATCACAGGACAAACTGCTGCTCCAAACTGGAGAGATAAGTAAACAGAGAGAATTGCAGTTTATTGGGATCAGAATCCATCAGAGCTAAACACTAAATAGTAACAAGTATTTCTGCATATGGAACCTGGATTCCTGGGGGACCAGTCTGTCCTATTAAATGAAAGAGTTAATAGAATTAAAAGACAAACCACAAGCTAGGAGAAGAATATATAGCTCATTCAAGACATGTTCAAACTATTAAAAGAACTTTTAAAGATTTAGTTTTATTGGTTTTTGACAGAGAGACAGATAGACAGACAGAGACAGAAAAAAGGGGGAGAGGCCAGAGCAGTCTCCATAGTTGACCGCATTAGTTTTCCATATAGTTTCACTCCACAGGTGGGCACAGGGCTGCACAGGGCAGGAACTAGGCCGGGGACCTCCCACATAGACCCCGGCAAGAACTGAACTGGGGGCACACCCCAGTTCAAGTATATGGGCCTACATGGGCCAGAGCCAGGATTCAATCCCTGGTCTCCGGGGCTGCAAAGCGATTGCTTAACCCACTGAGCCATCCCAGCTTCCCCAAAGAACTTTTAAAACTCATCAATTTGCAAGTACACATCCCAATTAAAAATGTCCAAAAGATCCGAACGGACACCTCATTAAGGAAGATTTACAGGTGCTGATAAGCATATGAAAATATGCTCTGTATCATACATCATTAGGAAATTGCAAATTAAAAAAAATAATAATTCAATAAAACAACACATCTATTAGAATGGCAAAAATTCAAAAACTAAGAAAACCAAATGCTAATAAGGATGTAGAGGAGTGGCATCCAAACTTTTGACTTTCCTGGCTACATTGGAAGAAAAATTGTCTGGGGCCACACAAAACACACTAATGGTAACAATAGCTGATAAGCTAGGGGAAATAAAGAGAGTTGCAAAATATCTCATAATGTTTTAAGAATTTGTGTTGGGCCTCATTCAAACCCATCCTGGGCCACAGGTTCAACGTGCCTGATGCAGAGCAACAAGAACTAACATTCACTGCTACCGGTAATATAAATTGGTATGTGACTTCAGCAGTTTGTCAGTTTCTCACATGGCTAAACAAGTCTTGCCATTTAATATTTACCCAAATGAGTTGAAAACATATTCATACAAAGATCTGCCAGTGAGTTTTTATATTAGCTTCATTCATAATTGCTAAAAATTAGAAACAACCAACATATCTTTTAATAAGTGGATGGATAGATAAACTGCAGAGTATCGATACAAAGAATATTATACAGTGATAAAAGAAATGAGGGTAAGCTGGGATGGCTCAGTGGGTTAAGAACTCACTTTGCAGCCCTGGGGACTGAGGATCGAATCCCGGGCCCGACCCAAGTGGACCCATATGCTGAACTAGGGAGTGCCCCAGTTCGGTTCTCACCAGAGTGGGACCCAGGCCCAGTTCCTGCCCTGTGCAGCCCCACCCAGCTGTGGAATGAAACTGTGTGGAAAAACCAATGATGTGCAACTATGGAGACTGTTCTGGGCCCTCTCCGTTCTCTCTGTCTCTGTATCTCTCTTTTTGTCAAAAACAATAAAAAGAAATATTTAAAAAGAAATGAGCTATCAATCCACAAAAGGACATGGAGGAACCGTAAATGTATATTGCTAAGTGAAAAAAGCTACATAATACACGATTTCAACTATATGAATTCTGGAAAAGGCAAAATTACTGGTTTATCAATTGTAATAATTGTACTATACTAAAGCAACGTATTATTAATAGGTAAAACTATAGGGGAAGAAGTATATAGTAACTATACACGTATGCTCATTTAGTGAACCTATGTTCTAAAAAATAAAGTCTACTAATTAAAAATATAATGAAGAATATATAACAGAAAGTACAAAGTTTTCAAATCCTAAAATATTTAGTCTGGCTCTTTATGTCAAATAACTTTGTATTCATTGATTCCTAATCTAAACCTACTAATATGAAGGCAGCAATTTTCAGATTAGATTAAAAAAAAATTAAACCCCAGCTAAAATTAGTCTATGTGAAACCTACAACAAATAATGACATACGTAATTTAAAAGTAAAAAAAGATGGGAAAGGTTATAACATACACTAAACAAAAGAAACCTGGAATGAGTATATTATTATAATATCAGACTTCAAAACCAAGATAATTACAGGGATAAAATGACATTGCAGAGGAGATCGAAGATGGCAGCATGAGAGGAGAATGCCGATAACTGCCTGGGAAGGGCCTTATGAACAGAGGGGAATCCACAGGGGAAACCCTGAGAAGAAACCTTAACTAAGAGAACCACACAACTCAGAACAACACACAAAGGTTAGAGAAAAAAGGGGAAAGAGGGAAAGGGAAGCAGCGGTTCGGGGACAGAGACTCGGAGCGCGGCCCGGGGCTGGCAAAAACAAAGGGGGATTGGGGGACGACGGTCACAGTGGAGCTGGACCGAGGGCGGGCTGGAAGCCGAGACCTAGGGAGCATGGAATCCCCACAAGACTGTGGACAATTTAACATCCGAACTCAAGGGACAGCACACAGTGCCCTAATCAGATCACAGAGCCTAAAGTGGAACAGGGACTGTGGAGCAGGGCGGCGGCACTTTCCGGCGGGCGGGGTGAGAGCAGGACACCAGCCCACAGCAGCTCAGCACCCCTGATTTACGGAGGAGACTGACTGTGAGGGAGCGCCTTCTGAGGACAAGGCTCTTGGAGTGAGGGCTGGGGCTTGAGTGGGTATAGCTGCATTGGACGTGCTTAGAGTGAATCCGGCCGTCTCAACAGAGCTGGGAGCATAGAGCGGCTGCTGCCCCAGCCACGGCCTGTGCGCACAGGGCTTTTGGCGCCCCGCCCACCGGGCCTCTGGGGCGTTGTAGCCCGCGTGCGCAACTGGGCTGCCGACCGGGTTGCCGCAGTGTCATGGCCGGCACGCGGGACTGCTCGGCCGACAAGGGCCTCTGCCAAGGCCCAGCCCATCCAAGTGCTGCCCTGTAGGCGTGGCTTACAGATAAGATTGAGGGAGGGGCAGCCAGGCTGAGGAGAGAAAGACCACAGCTCCTGCGTGCCGCCTGCACTGAACCACCAGCCCCCCTGCTGAAAGAGGAATCTGCTATTGTGTCTCAGGCCCACCCTAGCTCCTACTCACATACCCCCACCCCTGGCCACACCTTTACTACCCTGCTATCTAACAGCTAAGACAGCAACCTGAAGTGCCCCAGGGTACAGAAGCTGTCTGCTTCCCCCAACCCTCTCCCAAAATCTCCTCCCACAACTGAGCCCAAAAGAAAAAATAAAGAGAAGCCCATCTGATAGGCAAACCCCCAGAGGGAAAACAGACTCATGCCTAAAGCAAAAAGAACCACATCAAACACAATGCACACCTCAGAATCCAAAGCCCCTCCAGAAGATCAGGGGCATTCTTTAGTAAAGGACCTTGCACACTTGGAATCAAATGTAAGTGAAACAGAATTCAGGACTGCAATACTCAAGACACTCAGAGAGCTCACTCAATGCTGGCACAGTACCCAGACACAGTTAAATGACCTCAACAAGAAATTTTCTGAGCAAAATGAGTACTTTACCAACAAAATTGAGAAGCTAGAGCAGAACCAAAAGGAACTCCTTG
>PVKE010021323.1:0-26644 GCA_004027555.1 Craseonycteris thonglongyai | reverse complement strand
TCTGTCCTGTGCTAGAGGGGGGACACGGCGTCTGTCCTGTGCTAGAGGAGGGACACGGCACCTGTCCGGCGGTGTCTGGCTGCCACACGAGGCACCACACTAAGCACAGGGTCGTCAGGTCCGTCCACGTGCAGCCTGTGTCAGAAGGGCGTTCCCTTTCATGCAGAATATTCTGTTGACTGTGTCCCGTTTTGATCATCCGTTTGCTTGTTGACAGGCACTGTGGTTGTTTCCACCTCTTGGCTGTTGGGGGTAATGCCGCACAGGACAGACGCCTGTGAACGTGTGGTGCAGTATCTGAGTCCCTGCTTTCAGTTTTGTTGGGTGTAATCAACTCTCTGTTAACGAGAAGTCAGGCAGCTGGCACTCTTGCCGGTTACTTGAGAGTGCCAGTTGCTGAGTTCTGGTTAATGGAGAGTCTGCTGTATAAAACAAGTAGTGGGGACGGAACATTCAGCACAGGGAACACAGCACTATAGTGACAGCGTGCGGCCGTGTCAGATGGTCAAGGCGATCACTCCCTTTGGGAGGTACCTGGTGAATAATGATGGCGTACACCTCAGACTTACACAGTATTGTATGATACCCATATTTTTAATAAAAACTTCCAAAAAGTAAAACAAATTGCCCATGTATTTACTGCAGATCTTTAGTTCCTCATGTGGCTTTCAGCTGTGCTGCCTCACTGCCTTTCATTTCACACCTAGAAGACTCCTGTTAGCATTTCTTGCAGGGCAGCCTCATGGTAGCAAAATCCCTCTGCTCCTGTTTATGTGGGAATCTTAATTTCTTGCTCACTTTTGAAAGGTAGTTGTGCCCAATATCGAATTCTTGGTTGATAGTTTTTTTTCCTTCTTTCAGTCCTCTGGCCTTCGAGGCTACTGAGGAGAATCCGTTGGTAAATCTTACTGAAGATCTCTTTTATGTGAGGAATAGCTTTTCTCTGGCTGTTTTCAGGATTCTCACTTTGTAACAGTGTTATTAAGTGTGTCCTGGGTATTGAGCTTCTTGGGTGTGTGCAGATTCGTGTTTTTCGTGGAATCATTCCCTCAGATTGTCCTTCTGCCCCTGTCCCTCCCTCTTCTCCTCAGGTCCTCACAGTGTCCTGTGATCCCGTAGCCAAACTAGTCTAGCCCACAGCCCAGGAGGGCTATGAACGTGGCCCAGTACAAACTCATAAACTTCCTTGAAACTTTTTTGCAGTTTTTCTTGTAGCTCATCAGCTATCGTTCGTGTTCATGTAGTTTCTGTGTGACCCAAGACAGTTCTGCCAACGTGGCCCAGGGAAGCGACAAGGTTGGACACTACTGCGGTGGGCTCTGTTCAGTTTTCCTCATTCTTGTTTTCTTTTTGTTCTCAGACTTGATCAATTCAATGAACAGGGTCACCGATTCTCTCTTCTACTTGCTCAGATCTCCTTTTGAACCCCTCTAGTGTATTTTCATTTTAGTTATACTTTTGAGTCCCAAAATTTTAAAAATAAGTTCTATGTGTTGACATTTTCATTTTATTTATACATCGGTTTCTTGCTTTTGTCCATGTTTTCCTTTAGCACTTTGAGCATTTTTAAGACAGTTGTCTTAAAGTCTTTGTCTAGTAAACCCATCCTATGGACTTCCTCAGATACGTTCTCTGTGGTTTTAATTATATTTCTTTTTTTTTTTTAAATATATATTTATTTATTTTTATTTTTGACAGAGAGAGAGAGAGAGATACAGAGACAGAGAGAGAACTGAACTGGGGGAGCTCCCAGTTCAGCATATGGTTCCACACGGGCCAGAGCCGGGATCCGATCCCTGGTCCCTGGCGCTGCAAAGTGAACGCTTAACCCACTGAGCCATCCCGGCTTCCCCATTAATTATATTTCTAATACCAGAGAAAAACATGTGACTTCTTTAAGGACAGGGGAAGCCGCTTCAGCCAGTGGTGGTTAAAGAGTGCCCGCCTGTCTCAGTGCTGCACCTCCCGGTCAGTTCATCCACATCAGAACAGTGCCCAGGTTTCTGGACGTCAAGGTCTTCCTGCACACCTTGGCGCTCTCAGGCTGCTCCAGAAATGTGGGCTGCCTGGCCCATAGCTGCCTGCACCAGGGCTGAGGGGATCGGGGTGGGTAGTGACCACGGAGCTGATGGCTGAAAGTGGCCAGGATTGTCTGCAGTTGACCAGCCAAGCTATCTCCTGAAAGCATCAAGCCTTCACGTCAATTCCAGAGGTCCAAAGTGGTCGCGTCAGGGTTTCTGCCAGCGTCGATGTGCAGGTGGAGAGATGGGTTCTGGCATGTCCTACTCTGGCATCATCTCTGATTTCACAGCCCCCCTCCCCCCTCTTTTTGGTCCCTTGTTAAGCTTGCTCGGGAAGCTCTCTTAAGTTAGATGGCTCAGTGCTGTGTTTCTCTAGCCTCTTGCACTTCTTCGTGCCATTCTTTATAGTTCACTTGTCTTCTCCACTCGGCTGCATGCTTCCTGAGCACAGGAACCCTTCTGTCTTGCTTTCTGCCATGTCCCCACTGGGTGGTACATGGGGGGCATGCAGAAGGTGGTTCATGAACAGATGCAGTTGAAGAGACTTAACCTGAGAGGGACAGCCCCTCTCCAGACTCCCGCACCGTGCCGGCACCGGGCTGTGCAGGGAGCTGTGATTGGCAGCTCCTGTGGGGAGCTGCTGCAGGACCCTGTACCTGCTCCCTGGGGTTTACTATGTAGCTCTCACACTAATCACCTCAGCAGCCAAGTTGCTGGGTCAGGTGTGAGCATTGCAGGGCGGACCCTCCAGGCCACCAGGGCTGCTCCGGGGCTCTGACCAGCAGGGACGTGTGGCTCGTGAGGCCTGTGGCTCTGAGGTGCATTTGGTTTCTGCCGTACCTGACCAGGTGCAGACACACACGCCTTACATGGTGACCTTCGACCTCGCAGACCCTGGGGCCATAGCTGCAGCGGCCGCGGAGATCCTGCGGTGCTCCGGGCATGTGGACGTACTCATCAACAACGCGGGGGTCAGCTACCGCGGCGCCATCACAGACACCGGCATGGACGTGGACAGGAAGGTCATGGAGACCAACTACTTCGGCCCCATCGCTCTAACAAAAGGTAGCGATTTCGTATCAGCAGTGCTGACACACGGCCTTTTTACCTCCCTTGTGCCTGTCCTTGTCCCATGTCTCCTGGGAAAGGGGCTGTCAGTGCAGCTTGCGTGTTTGCTTTTCCCATATCTTTGCAGCCTTAAGTCCAGTGTTCTCCTCACCAACCTACAAACTCCGTCTGTGCCGCAGTGCCCCCCCCGAGGGGAGGGCGTCCTGTGCAGACACAGGGCCTCCCCGGGGACGGGAGCTGGGCTGCTGCCCGCCCCTGTCCCCACCCCCACCCCCCACGGGCTTTCTGGTGAGCGAGGCCGCCTCCCCGCCTGGGGTGCGTTGAGCAGGAGCGCTTCTCTCTCCTCAGCTCTGCTTCCCTCCATGGTACAGAGGCAAGGGGGCCACATTGTCGCCATCAGCAGCGTCCAGGGCAGAGTCAGCATCCCTTTCCGATCGGCATGTGAGTACTTCCGTCTCCCTCCCTCACGCGGGTGGTTTTCTTTCTGCTTTTCCTGACTATCAGACAACCACATTCACTGTCCAGAGCTCAGACAGAAGCAGTGCAGGCTGTACAGGAGCTGCATCAGAACACCAGCTCTGCTCCTTGGCCCCTGTGTGACCTGGTGCAGGTGTCCCCACGCTCAGTACCGTCCTCATCTGCAGAATGGGGACGGGCGGGGCCGTCACGCCGTGAGCGAAGTGCCTGGAGCAGGCCCCGCGTGAGCGCCAGGCACGCGTCCCTAGCCCGGGGACGGTCACTTCATCACGTTTGGCTCACCCTCCAAACTTTTTTCTACATCCAATCAGACGTACAAAATAGGGTCCTGTTAAGCATACTGATTTGCAGCTTGCTTCTTACACTTGGCAGTATATCTTTCTGCATCATATATAATGGATTTATCTAATGCTTTTAAGTGGACGTAGAGTAATTCATTGAATGGATATATGACGTCAGTTACTTAGCCATTTTTCTGGACATCTGAAGATGTTTTCCCCTTCGGTCTCTGACCATGGACAGTGACATGCTGCCTAGAACATCCTTAAATGTTTATATCTCTGGGCACTCACGGGAGGGTTTCAGTAAGCTAAGTTCCCAAAAGTGGAAACAGAGGCAGGACTGTGGTCAATCACACCAGCTTCCCGCTCACACTGCCACCTCCATGGATGTGGTGGCTGAGCCAAGATTTTGAGATGCTCGTATCATCTGTCTGCCATCACGTGACACCAGCAGGCGGAATCTAGTTTTCTGCAAGTAAAAGATTTTAGAGGTAATTTGACAGGTGTCCTAGTAAGTCCCTTCTTCGCTTCTCTGGAAGGAAATCCCAACTCGGAACCAACTCATCTGCCCTCTCGGCCTCCAGATGCCGATTCCTGGGCGGAAGGGAGGCTGCCGCTTCCCACTCTGACGGGACAGGTGCGGTGACCCGCAGGTGGCCCCTCCAGCCCAGCACCATGGTGGTATGACCCAGTGGGGCCGGCCCAGCAGGCACTGGGTTCCCCTCCTGTTTCACTGGCTTCTGGGGCCCCTTTGATAAACTAAGACACGCAGAACTCGAATCAGAGGTGCTGTGTGGCTCCCAGGAACGCCCCCTGCAGAGCCTCTGCCGTGTAGTGGAGCCAGTGCTGAAGGATGCTCATGGCCGTTTCTTGGAGGGAGCAGCTCAGTGCATAGCACTTCCCGATGGTGTCAGATGACATGTGTAAGAGCCAGCCCCGCGTTCTGTGCACACGCACTCCGTGTGTGCAGGGTGCTGGCGGGTAGCACCTGGAAACAACCTGAAGGTTCCCTGAGGGGCCAGGTCTGTGGTTGGGTGACCCATAGAGGAGCGTGTGGCTTCCAGCCTGTCTCCAGGTGAAGGAAGCTGCTTGCAGGAACAAGATGGAGCGTGTGAGCTCGATTCTGTAAGAAAATGTGACTTGTGTGTAAGATTACACACATGTACGTAGGGCACAACCCAGTGCCTCAGGAGAGACCGTCAGCGTGGGCTACTGCTGGAGAATGAAATCGGCACTGTCACTTTATTAGTTTATATCCCTCTGTACTGTCTGAATGTCCTACCTATTAGGCATTAAGTTTTGTTGTTGTTTTTTTTTAATTTTTAAAGTGGAATGATTTTGGACTTAAAGTTGCAAGAATAGTACAAAGAACTCCGTGCAGATTCCCCAGGTGTTAACATTGTACCATTTTTTTCTTTATCACACTCTGTGTGTATACTCATGTATGCACATGGGTGTGTACATGAAATTCATAATTTCCCTTTTCTGAATGAACCATTTGAAGAAATCTGAAGATATGATACTCTTTTCCTCCTAGGTGTTTGCTAAGAACAAGGATACAGTGTATTTCTCTAAATCAGGAGTGAGGTTACCGTAGTAATCATAATGTAATCAACTAGCTTTTGAAATAAGAGACTGAGCGGGGATGAATGTGTGGGCTTGTCCCAGGCCCCAGCCCCAAGCTCATGCACCCGCCCTTGGCACCGCTTCGCAGACGCGGCCTCCAAGCACGCGACCCAGGCGTTCTTCGACTGCCTGCGCGCTGAGACGCAGCAGCACGGGATAGAGGTGACGGTGATCAGCCCTGGCTACATCCACACCAACCTCTCTCTGAACGCCCTCACTGCAGATGGCTCCACCCACGGAGGTGAGCCCCGGTCTCTCTGCTCTTATAAGAAGCTGCTCTCTGCTAATGGGTCTTTGCTTATCCGTTTGCACATAATTTCTAAAGTGAAAAAGCTTGCGTGTGGGTGTTGGTTATGTGCACCGAATCCTCTTTGCATACCATGAGCCACCCCATTGCAGCCAGAGCTTGAGGGCGGGAAAGGGGGTCCCCAGCCGAGTGCCCCAGACTCTCCATGAATCCACGTGAGTTGGCCTCATGGAAACTGGGCTGCTTGCCCCAGAGGTTCCCAGCCACTGTGCTTGGGAAACAGCTGAGTTCAGGGGCTCAGGTCACAGAACCCGGTGTCCTGGGTGCGCCAGGCTCAGAACCTCCACCTTATTTCAGCCAAAGGCAGTGCTGAGCTGACCTGCATGGTGGGCCCGGCAGACCCTGTGGGCACAGGCCCAGCACAGCCCGGCTCCCTGGCTTCTGCGCCCCCCCTCCCCCACGTGTGGCCTCATCCGAGCCCCCGACCCCGATCTGAACCAGGACTGGCCGGGCCCCGGGCAGCAGCCCCTGCCTCACCCAGCACATCAGCAGAATGGACGGCGCATTTGCGTGTATAGTGTATGATTCGTACTTAACACTTTTTAAAAGTCCCATGTGGCATTTAAAAGTAAGCAACAGTGAGAAACCCGTTCTTCTGGTGACACTGCTCTGCAATTTGCACAACTTACAGTTTCAAGTGCTCTCTGTTGTGGCCCCTCGTCTGCTGCCACCGGTCCCTTTGTTGGCAGAGTCAGGTGACCGGAGGGGACATCAGCTGCCGCCTCTGGCGCCGTGCATGGTGTCTCCACACCGAGAACAAGCCGGGGGCTCCGTCCTGCTCCCTGGGCACGCTCTCTGCACAGGGGCCTGTGGCCTCCTCCTGCCCCCAGGCTCCCCAAGGTGAACCTGCCGGAGTCGTGGCTGTTCCTACAGAAGTTCCCACCGGCAGGAAGCTGCTTCGCGGTGGTGTGAGGGACTCACCCCTTGTCCCAGAGAAGCTCCGAGCTCTGACGGGCCCGTCTGCCTTATTCCCACACCGCCCACGGCTCTCACCACGGCTTGCACGCGGGGCCTCGGCGGGGCTCTCACTGCCATCGGGAGTGTCAGGGGCGGCCCTCACAGCCCGTGGGAGACCAGCCGCCCGGGCCCCGTCCTGAGAGGGGGCTTTGCGTCTGCGTTCACGCGTGTCTCTTGTTTCTCAGTCATGGACAGGACCACGGTGCAGGGCCGCAGGCCTGAGGAGGTGGCGCGCGACGTCCTAGCGGCTGTGGAGAGGAAGCAGAAGGACGTGGTCCTGGCCGGCCTGCTGCCCTCCTTGGCCATCTACCTGCGGGCTCTGGCCCCCAGACTCTACTTCCGCCTCATGGCCGCCCGAGCCCGGAAGGAGCAGAAGCCCAAGCGCTCCTAGGCCCGTGCTCGGAAGGCACAGCTGCCTGGCCCTTGTGTCCCGGGGCAGGAAGCTGGACGTTCACCCTGCAGACCCCTGGCTAGGCCCCTGCCGGCAGGGCGGGGAGAGGCGACAGAGACTTCTCACAGCTCTAGGAATGCACGTTGGGCTCAGGCTGTGACGCAGACAGATGCACGAGAGGTGGCGTGGCCCTCGGGAAGGAAAGCCTCACCTCCCGAGTCCCATCCTCCGCCAGCTGCTCGGCAGTGTTTCGATCTGGAAGTCAGAAGACGCCCTGACATCACCGTGACCGACTTGTTTCCGTGCCAGACTCATCCAAGACCACTCACCCGTGATCCGGCAGAGACCCCCCAGTACCTGAGAAGCCCTTGTTCACGCCCGCCCAAGTCCTTGTACGGTCTCGTTCAGCACAGCCGGTGTGTCGACACGGGAGCTGGCAGATGTGCCCCAAGTGACGCCCGCTTCCCTGGAGGGCCAGCACCGCTCCAGGCAGATGGTTCTGAGGACACAGCGGCCAGAAGGGAGCAGACCCGGCACGGGCCCTCGAGTCCTCTGGGAAGTAACGTCCAGAGACCGTCGGGTGGGTGGGTTGTGCAGTGTCTGGTCCCCTTTGTTAGCTGATGGCTGGAGCATAGCCAGGATCCTGCACCCGCTTTTCTGGTTTATTAAAAATACACGGGGAAGCTGGGACGGCTCAGTGGATTCAACACTCACTTTGCAGCCCCAGGGACTGAAGATCGAATCCCGGCCCCGGCCCGTGTAGACCCATATGCTGAACTGGGGAGTGCCCCCAGTTCAGTTCTCACCGGGGTGAGACCCCCGCCCACCTGTGGAATAAAACTATGTGGAAAAACTGATGATGTGCAACTATGGAGACTGTTCTGGGCCCTCCTCCTCCTCTGTAACCCACTCTGTCTGTCTAAAACAGAAAAAAAAAAAAGAACCACTTGTTGAGCGCATGCGCCTGGCTGCTGCTCATCTATCTGCTCCTGGCCGCCTCCCCTGTGAGATCTGAGTGGCAGACGGGGTATGGGGCTCCCTCTCCAAATCAGGGCTGTCCCTGCCTGTCAGGCTGGGGAGCCAGCAGGGAGACCCCCGAGGGGTCGTGGGCACCGTTGTTCCTGACGGCTCAGTGCCATTCTGGCCGCTCAGTGCTCAGCGAGCAGCCAGTCCCTTGGGCTCCTGGCACTAACGCTTCATGGGCTGTGGTTCCAACTGTGCAAGTGCCGCCCGCTCGCAGGGTGGCTGAGAGCAGACGGCTTAAGAAGCCGCGGTCACGGCACTTTGTGCTGGGGGTGCGGGGGGCATGGGCCCGGCTCCTGCAGAGAGGGCTGAGCTCGGGGTCCCAGCAGGGACGCTTCAGTGCTTTGTTCAGTGTGTTGGGGTGACTGGTTGGTAAAAATTACATAGGTTCCAGGTTGCATTGTCTGTGTGTCGCATTATGTGCTCGCCCCCCTTGAGAGCTTTTAAAAAACGCACTCGTTAGTTTCTGTGTCGTCCTAAATCAGAATCTGGACAAGAGGTCCCGCCCCAGGTCCCCACACCAGTGACCTCTAGGCCTTGTCCCTGCTCTGCATGTCCCGAGCGGCGCTGACCTTGGAACCAGCTGGGAGGAGACCTGAGGCTGCTCAGGAGGGGTCTGGCCCCAGGACCACCTGGGGGCTAAGCCTGCCCCTGGGGGGCCTGCTCTTGCTCAGCTCCCTGTGCCGTGTGCCCCCTGGGGCAGACCGTGCAGCTGCAGACAGTGATGGAAAGAAGACACTGGAGCTGAAATTCTCATTTTAATGGTCAATAGCTTCTGGTTGGCTGTGGATGGTACAGTTAAACGTACTTTCGACCCCCACCCCCAGCGCGCTGACACCCTCAGCAGCGAGGCCTCATCAGCACCCCACCTGCCCGGGCAGACGTCCGCCGCCGCGGGCCCTCGCGGGTCCCAGAAGCCACATCCTAGTGCGATGAGCCGAGAAACCCTGGGTACATCTGTGATCTGCGTTGCTCTTTTAAAACAAGTACTGAACCAAACGCCTTCCAGGTCCGCAACCTCAGCGGAGCTGTGTGCATGGCCTGGTCAGCGCTCGCCGTGCGGTGCAGTCATACCGCGTACAGCTCGTACACCTTCTTTACACAGTACACCAGGGCGGCGAGCGCTATCGTGTTGTGCAGTCTCTTTCTGTGCAGGTCGTCCTTGCGGACCAGCACCACCGGCGTGGAGGAGGTGAGCGTGTGCAGGGGCAGGCGGGACAGTTTGTAGGCGTCATACTCCACCTGGTACTTGCAGCAGGGGTCAAACTGCCAGGAGATGCCGTAGAGGGTGCAGCAGGCCAGGCTCAGCACGCCGGCCGGCAGGGAGATGTAGTGGGCACACTCCAGGGGCAGCGCCAGGGGTGTGAACAGGCAAGCGGTGCCCGCCAGCACGGCCGTCTTGTGCAGGCAGTTGCCCACTGTGATCCAACGGGCCGTCTCGTCGCCGATGCGCGTGGGCTCAATGACGATGTACTTGTACTGGGCCTCCAGCGCCTGCTCCAGCTCGTACTCAAACTGGTCCTGCGCGTTCTCCCCATTGTAGATCTCGTGCACGATGTAGCAGTCCGTGGCCGACAGGCTCACCCTAGGACGGGGGCGGAGCAGGGGACATGGTTAGGCGGGGGCACTCTCTCCGCTTCCCTATGGGCACCACTTAGCTCATCTCCCCGAGAACCCGACAGTCAGGACAATCAGCAAACGACCGTCGGTGAGATGAGAGGGAGGATGCAGGGAGGAGGGCCCTGGTCGCACGCGCGGGCCGCACAGAAGCAGTAACTGCAGCCCCGAGCAGCACGCGCTCGCGGACAGAAGCCCAAGGACGCGTCAACAGAACGCGAGCAGCCTGCCCTCCATGTGGGCCGACAGCAGTCGTTCTCGCCTGCGGAGGACAAGGACACAGGCCGCTCTTGCCTTGGGTGACACCTGGGAGCCAGCTCCCGCGAGTCTCGCAGGACAAGCTGCAGAGAGCCCCCCCACCAGGGCTGCAATGCCAGCCCACTGCTCAGAAGAAGCCCCGAGATTCACGCAGGAAACGACAGCCATGACGGCACTTAGTGGACATGAGATCCCACAAGGACCCCGCGGTGCCTGCCTGTTCCAACCCGGGGAGCCCAGGGCTCTGCACCTGTTTCCCGTGAACGCTGCTCACTCATCCACAAACACCCACTTCCAGGGGTGAGCTCACCTGTTGCCCCCAGGACAGGTCACAGGACCGACAGTGGAACCTCCACAAAGGTTCAGCTCCCCATCAAGGCCAAGGGCAGCCGTGACCAAGGGGGCCAGGGGTGTCTCAGGCAGGGTCAGGGCTCTGGGCCCGAGGCCTCTAGTGTGACCTTCCTCTCCACAGCGCCGTCCCACACCCAACAGGCACGCCATTTCGGACCCGACACACCTTGACTTGATCACCTGGCTCGTTGTGGCCTGTCCAGAGCTTCCTGCCTCCTTCCGACCGTGCAGCACACGCGACCTCCCCCAGGGAGTTTCGTGTCATCTGCACGCCCGGCCCCCCGCGGAGGGGCTCGCCCTACGGCTCCTGGTCCTCCCCGACAGCCCCCGGCCCTCCACGGAGGGGCTCGCCTGACAGCCCCCGGCCCTGTGCGGAGGAGAGCTGTCAGATCTAGCTCGAGGCTGGGTCTTAACCCACATCCTCCCAGGCCGAGCAGAGCCACCTTCTGCCACACACCTCGGGAAAGCACCGCAGAGCAGACGAGGCCCAGGGACCCCCCATGGCTGCTCCTGGTGGTCACTGCTCCCCCGCCCACGTCTGTGCCCTGCAGCGGGGGCTCCGGGTCAGTGTGTTGGGCCAGCAGGGTGGACATGGTCGCCCCGCAGCTCGGAGGGTCTGGCACATGCAGAGCTGGTGGCTGCTCAGTGAAGCCACAGGGCGCTGGGTCAGCTTCCTGCTCAGGGAGCGTGCCCACCGATAAGGCCCCCTCAGGACCTGAGTTCGGCAGTGGAAGCTCCGGTCCTCCTTCCAAGATGAAACCACTACACGTTAAGGGTGGTGCAAACCGGGTGGTCAGGCAAGCTTCAAGGATAAAGATGGGTTTGGAGAGCGAGACCCTGAAGACAGACCACTCAGTGTGCTTTCCAGCTACTCCTCCCAAATGCAAGAAGCAAGGCCTCATTCCAGCTGGATGAGTGACCCGTGCCCTGTGCTCATGTTAGGACAGGTGATGCGCTCGTAGCGCCATGAAGTGCAGAGGACCTCCACGCACCAGGGCTGCTGGTTAGCAGGAGACGCGCCTCCCCATTAAGTCACAGGCCCGCCCTGCACCCCGTGCGCTGGGGGGAAGCCGTTCCTGGGGCCAGGCCTGAGGCGGCCTCCCCACAGGCTCTCCCGGGCCGTGCTGGTCCGTAGCAGTCAGCGCTGTCTCCCGGTGAGCCAGCAACCTGACCTGTGAAATGCTGTCGGGCTCCCCCTGGCTTTACTCCGGGGGGTCAGAGGGACAGCACCTCAGCTGCCCGCCCAGGGTCACAACTGCTGGGGCCCGTGTCTCCCTGGGGGCAGCTCAGCACACCCCACCCATCACCGCAAAGCAGCTCTGCACACAGGCCGCCGGGGCAGCCAGGCCAGCAGCGAGCAGCACGCAGCTCAGGGCAGGCGCTGTTCCCACTGGGGACAGACAAGGAAGTCTAGGTTTCTAGGGCTCCACACAACACACAGGGAAGCAAGCAGGCCTCCCGGGTGGGGCGCCATCCACCTGAAAGTGCAGGCGTGAAGGCTGCGCAGACGCCAGGCTCAGCCCTGCACTCACGAGAACTGCTCCTTCAGAAACCTGGTGGCCTCCCGGGCCCAGCCGCCCAGCGCCCACACACACAGCGCCAGCTTGTGTTCCGGGCCACACATGACCCAGCTGAAGGCCCGCGACCCCTTCAGAGCACCACTCGCCCGCCCCGCTGTGACCCTGGCCCAGAGAAGATTCAGAAAGCTCACTGGAGTCTTTTGAGCCCGGGCTTTATAAGGGACTGTATTTCTGCTTTCCGCTGCAGGTGTGAAATGCCCAATAAGAGAGAATAGAAAAGTGTGTAGGAAAGAAGAGAGCACTGATCATGGAAAAGTCCCTAAGAAATAAGTGAGCAACAAAGAACGGGGCAGTGTGTACGGCACGCTGTCTTTCGTGTGTGTGCGTGTGTGTACATGTGTAGTTGTTGCTGACAGTAAATCGACTTCGTCTTCACAGGACATACTGGGTGATTTTAGAAGGTATGCATTTGCTATCTGTCCAGAAATGTTCTCAGTTCAGCATATGGGTCCACATGGGCCGGAGCCGGGATTTGATCCTCAGGCTCTGGGGCTGCAAAGCGAGCGCCTAACCCGCTGAGCCCTCCCAGCTTCCCCTGAGGTTTTTTTGCAACCTTTTTGTTTGTTTTAGCTCGTCAGCTATGGTTAGTGTGTATGTTATGTGTGGCCGCGGGACGCCACAGGCTGGACATGGTTGCGGTAGTTCTTACAGAACAGGGGCTCTGTCAGTGCCGGGGCCTCTGTACGCTGAGCCGAGGGACCAGGCTCAGGAACCTGCCTCCCGTGCCCTCCGCCTCCTGCCCTGAACCCACCTGGCCACACTCAGGAAACACGCATGAAGGGGCTGCCTCAGAAACACGGGGCAAACTCCACAGCCTCGTAGTCCCCAGGCCCCTGCAGAGAAGGTCCCAAAGGAGTCTGGAGACCTGAGAAGTCGTCTCAGACATGGGACCCCAGTCTGGAGACAGCTCCCCAAGTCAGAGCCGCACTTCCTGGTGAAAGTGAGAAATGCCTGAGTGACGATGGAGTGACAGCCACACCCTGCACAGTGCAGCCCTCACGTGGAAGGGGTGCATGGGGAGGGGGCAGAACATGCCACGTGTACGGTGGAGCAGGGGCAGGCAGGACACGCCAGACACGTCACATAACGAGTCGGAAGCATGTGGAGCTGAAGGGCACAGTGTTAAGCATGTCCTCATGTATGGAAACCATGAAGAAAAGCCAGGAAATGACTCACAGCGCAGGCGTGAGCGACCCAGGAAACGCTGGTTTCCTACTGAAGTCGATGACCAGCAATAGGCTCCCTAATGTTTAAACTATACGGTGAGATGCACCCAGCTGACGGCCGTTAGCACTGTAAGTGCTGTATGCATTCGGGCCACTGTGCGACCACCTCCAAACAGGAAACCCTGTCCCCATGATACAACAACGCCCACCCCAGTCTCCTACTGTCTCTTTAAATATGACACTAGGCCCCTCCTACAGGTGCTGACTGGCTTCACTCAGCATCCTGTCCCCGGGGCTCATTGCAACACAGCACTGAGGTCCCCTCATTGCTACAGCTGAGCAGCACTCCAGGGTGGGTGTGTGTGGACCACGATTCGTTAGCCACTCACCCTGATGGGTGCTTCTGAGTTACTTCCAGCCCCAGCGACTGTGAACACAGGGGTAGAAGTACCTGTTCCGCCTCCGCTCTCAGTTCCTCTGCTATAAACCTGGAGACAGAACTGCGGGATCATGAGGCAGTCAGCCGCCTCCCACAGCAGCAGCACCGCTGCACCCCCATGTGCACGCCGGCCCCGCGGCTTCTCCTGGCGGGTGTCCTGATGGGCGAGACGGTGCCCCCGCGTGACGTGTGCTTTAGCAAAAGCCACACGGAGACAGAATCCACACGTCACACAAACGCTTCAAGTGCACGCTTCAGCGGCTCCCCCACCCCCCAGCCAGCTGCAGACTCCACACACGTGCAGTTAGCGACTGGTTCCTGCACTTAGCATGTTCTCAGGGCTCATGCAACATGTCAGGAACATACTTTCGATGTGTTTAACAAGTAAATTTTAAAAATCCAAGACAGACTTCCTGGGGAGGTATGAAAGGTGCTGTACATACACAGAAGGTCAGTAACAGTTTTCCTTGGGTGGTACCTAACAGGTAACTTTAAAATTTTATTTTTCTTCATACTTTTCTGTATTGGGGAAAAAAAACAAAAACGCTTCTTTTATAACGGGAAAATTAATTATAAAGTTTTTCTTATAAATGTTCAACAGCCTTGTATCCCTTGGAGTGGAGACCAGAGCGGCCCCCCCAGAGCTGAGGGGACCAGGAGGTGCCCTTTCTGCTCCGCAGCCCCCTTCACGTGCGGGCGGGAAGCCCGTGGTCACAGCCACATGTGGGCCAGGCCGCTTCTCATGCTGGCCCCACACCCTGCAGTCCTGCCAGCAAGGAGGAGGAGGAGACTCCGTTTCCACGTCGCACACATGCGCTGCCCAGGCTGCCCTGCGGGCTGCGCTCTGCTCTGCTCACAGCAGAACCAGAAGCTAAGCGCTTGCTGCGGCCTCAGGCCTCAGCCCCCAGTGCAGCGGGTGCTCTCAGGCAGGACTGAGGGGAAGTGCCGGTCGGCCATCCCAGCCCCTTGGAAGCAGAGAGATGTTCTCATCACAGTGCCCGGCAGACGTCAGTAGTGACAGGTGACAGGAGTGACAGGAGGAAACCACTGTGCTCACTGACCACCTTCGAGGTGAGGGGCTGGATTCCACCGCACGCCCACCGGCCCAGGCCCAGGAAAAACGTTGGGGCTGAACTCAGTCACATTCTACGCTGTGAGGACAGAAAGGTGCAGCATGTGGCCCCAAACACTGAGGACAGTTCCAAAGGCCGAGCAGCTTCCACAGGGCACCTGCCGCCTCCACCCACGTCTCAGAGAAAACCACGTGCAAGGACACCTGCTTCACAAGCACCGAGCACCGAGCGTGAGGCCAGAGGCTGGGCCCAGCTCCTGCTCAGCCCCTCGCGGGCTTCGTGCCCCAGGGCTAAGCCCCCCTGTGTCGAAGCAGAGTCTCCCCCAGAGCATGTCCCGAAGATGGGCTGGGCAGGCAGCCCCAGTGACAGCTGCAGAGCATACCCACCCCAAGGCCCACGCAGCTGCGAACTAATCACACTTGTGAGAAAGGGGAGCATCCAGCTCCTCACACACACAGGCCACACCTCAAATGCGTGACGACCACCCTGACAGCCAGCCCGGGGCTGCAGGGCTGTCTGATGACAGGTGGGGACGGCTTCCCTGGGAACCTGCTGCCCATCAAAGTGCTGCCGCTGACAAGGAAATGCAGTGGCAGCTGGGGGGGGTCCTTCCCACCCCTCCCACTATGTGGGTGCACGCCCCAGCCCCTTCCTCACTGCCCACAAGTATGATCACCCCTCTTTAGTTCTCAGAGCTGAGCCTGAACTGGAATGTCCTGGAGGACTGAACCACAGAGGCACGAGCTGGAATCCAGATTGCTCAAGTGAACCAAGGGAGATGGAAGTTCAGGACGACAGGACGAACCCCAGCAGATGAACCCTAACCTACAATGTGCAGCTCTGGGATCCAGGCGTGCGCCCGAGCAGGAACCCCACCCCCAGGGCTGCACGCCTACAGCCGCGCATGCAAGGCTGGGCCCTTGTGCAGGCCGGGAGGAAACAAACGCTTCCATCACCCGAGAGCCCGGGTGGAAGTCTTTCCAGAGAAATAAGATACCCCAAGCTCCGACGGGTCCTCAGCTACAAGAGGACCGGACCAGGTCAGGACAAGGGGGACCCTCCCTGGATAAAGCATGCTCCAGAAAGACCAGGCAACCCCCAGGAATCGGCTCCCCAGAACGCCGCACGAGCAGGGGAGGGTCAGGTCACAAACAACAGCGTCACCCTAACACCCGAGCATGTAGCCCAGCGTGCCCCGCCCCCTGAACCCCCCAGGCCTTAAACGGTGCTGCTGCCTCAGATCACGATGAGAATCAGAGCAGATACGCCCTCGCGTCATGACAGGAGCAGGAACCAAGGGCCCACGGCCATACTCACATGCCAACAGCATGGGGAGCTCAGGGGCGCCCGGGGCCCTGAGGAAGTGGGGACAGGCGGGCTGTCCAGGAGCTGGTCCGGGCCACCACCCACGTGGCACGACACACAGATACCTGCACTGTGCCTTCCTAGGTGGGCAAGTGTGTCTCAAGGACGCCGACGGGACAAGCGGCACTCTCTCGTGTGCGCGATGCAGTGCGCTGAATTCTGGACAAGAATTCAGGTTACAGCTCAGAGTCTGATGTTCTTCATTACAAACACTGTTGATTCCCTGGATTTAATGGAGTGGAGAGAAAAATCAACATGCGAACAGCTTTTGTCTCACTACTTCCACCCCGTTCCTGTCTCGGTCGACACCAGCACTGTCCTTGCAGCAGACGCTGCAACAGTGCGCAGGCCGGTCGTCCGCACCGTCCTCGCAGCCGTCACAGCCACACGTGGCCACCAGGCGCTTGAAATGTGGCCGGTGTGACCGAGAAGCCGAACTTTTTACTTTAACTTACTTTAATTAAACTTCATTGCCACGCGTGGCTGGTGGCTACTGAATTAATACAGCTGTCAACTCAAGAACCAAGAAAAACAAGAATGCACACACCACGTACTCTAAACTCAACCATCGCTGAACACAGCTGATGACAGTCATCCTTGTGGACAGTCTGGCCCCCAGCAGGGCCTCTGAGCACCAGGCACACTCTGGAGTTTGCAGCCACGGGCAAATCCAGAAAGTCTGCCCAAAGCACTGCTCTGCCCCAGCCCTTGCCCCAGACCCGTTTCTGCGCAGACCTGACTCCAGCCACGTACGTGCAGCAACTTGGGGAAGTGACTGCACGTGGGGCTGAGACCTGAGCCGGCATGAATGTGACATGGAACAGAGTTATTTACGAGAGCCATAAACAGCTACTTCAGGCACAGGAGCCAATAATACACGCAGGCTGCTCGGTCAGTCCAGCCTGCCCCCCATGGAGCCGGCGTGGAGGTGCCCAGAGCCCCGGGCTGGGGGCTGGAGGGGGCTCCTCTCCCACCCCTGCTCAGGGTGGGAGGCTCCTCCGTCTGGGCCCAGTTGGGGCCTTGTAGCAGAGGCACACGGAGCCCCGGTGTGTGATCTAGAAGACAGATGGTGCAAACAGTGGGGCACTGCCCTCCACGGTGCGTCATCTGGAAAAAACACAAAGCCAGACGCCACACTCCCACTAGCACACACGTGCACGTGGGGACAGAGCCTCCAGTCACAGGCCCCAGGCCTCCCCCAGCACCTAGGGAGCCCCAGTACTGTCAGGTGAGGAACGGTGAGAAAGCCCTTCCCTTGACCAAAAACATCAGTCAACACTCAGCTTTTCGAAGAATGTTTTCTGTGAAATCTTTTATAAGGGTTGACAACTAATCTAAATCCTATTAAAAAGGGTCAACAACGAAGGACTGGATTCAGTCCACGGGCTGCTGGTTTGCAAACTCAGTTTTGAATCAACAATTGTCTCTGAACAAGGAGAAAAAAAAACCCAATATCTAATTTCTTAGATCAGTAAAAGTGTAAAGGCCGCTGTGTGACATCTGGGGCATCCTCATTTGGCCCTTTCTGGTGTTTTCATCCACAAGGAGGAATGGCTTTCTCCCGGAAACTCTTATCTAAACAGGTTACTTCCTATTACGAAAGGATTGCTGATTGCATTAAAGATCTTAAAAATGTTTGCTAGTTTCTAGGGCCATGGAGGTCACGTCTTTAATTTCTTTCTGTGGCCTGTTCCAAGAAATACAAGGTAGGAGTTGGAAAAAAAAAAATACCTCTCGCCATGCATTGCTTCTCCCAGGACGAGGAAAAGCAGAAGAGACCGTGATGGGAAACCCTGAGCTCAAGAATAAAATTCAAGTTCGAGGGCTCTGCCTCTAACCGCCACCAAACACGAAGAACCTGCAGGGCAGGGAAAACCATCCGCAGGGAACAGCAAGGGACGCGCAATCGAATCCGTCAAAAGGCAGGAATAACGCAGAGCAGAGCGGCTGCACGAAAGAGAACTTTTCTGTTTCACAGTCGTCACCAAAAGGACAAAATCAGGAACCTGCTTTCTCGCTGACCTCGGCCGTGCGGGTCCCTAACAGAGTCGCCAGCACAACAGACCCGCCGACAACACAGCCTTCCCTTGATTTCCAGGGGCGTCTACGAGCCCCATCCGCCCTCCAGGAGCAAAAACGGCCAGTTCGGCACGAAGGCTACTTGGGCCTCCCCTCCCAGAAACCGGCTCCCGGAACCGAGCGCCCCTACCTCGCTCCTCGCACACCGTCCACCAGGGAAGGTCACGCCGAAGGACTCGCGCGGCGGCCCGCCGAGCCCCCCGGACGGTCCCCAGAGCCCCTCGCAGCGGGCGGCCGGCTCCCGGCCCCGGGAGACCCACTGGGCCGGGCCCGGACCCCGCCCGCAACCGTGCAGCGCGCCGCGGCCCCGCCGGGGACGGCGGCCCTTCTTCCTCCTCCTCCTCCCGGGAGCCAATCGCCGCCACGTCGGGGGCCGCGGCCGGGAGGGGCCTCGGTGCTCTCCGCGCGGCCCAGACCCCGCGCGGCCGCGGCCCCCGCCGCCTCGCCTTGCCTGGCCCGGCCCGGCCCGGCGCCTCCGCCCGCGAGCCCCCCGAGAAGGCCGCGCGGCCCCGGCTCCCGGATGGGCCCGGACGGGAGCCCCGCGTGCCCGGCGCGGGGACGGAGGGAGCGCGGGCAGAGGCCCGGGAGGCCTCGCGGGCCCGCGGGCTTCTCGGCCGCACGCCCCGGGGAGGCAGCGAGCGCCCGGGCCTCACCTCTCTCGGGCGCTGCCGCCGCTGTTGCCCGGGCCGAGGCGCCTCCTTCCCCACGCGGCCATCTTGGAGACACTCGGCTCGCACACGTCTGGCGCCAAGGCGGCCTCGGGAGCGAGCGCGGGCGGACGGGAAATGTAGTCCGGCGCGCCGCCCGGGGCCGCGGCGGAGGTGAGGCCGGAGCCGGCCCGGACTACGATGCCCACAATGTACGGCGCGCCGGAAGCCCCGCCTCCTAGCGGCCGCCTGGACCTTGTAGTCCTCGCTCCTGGGCGGCGCGCACCGGGCCGCTCCCGGGCCCGGACCCCGCTCCGGGCTCCTCTGGAGAAGGGGGAGTCCCCCGAGTTCACCGCCTGAGGAGCCGCAGGCGCCGGCCCGCGCGCACGTCCTGGGGTTGCAGGCGGGTGGGGCCTGGGGAGGGGCGCCTACAACTCCCAGAGTGCCGCGCGGGCGGCGTCCGGGTCGCCGCTCTTTGCGTGCGTCCGTCCCGCCGGCGGCGCTTGCAGCCCGGCGGCGCCCTCCGCGAAGGCGGCCGCCCCGCGATGGGAACGGGCCCGGCCAGGGCGCCCCGACACATGACAGCCTCTCCTCCCGGTGCTTCGGCCGCAGCGGACGGGAGCCCCGCCGGGGAGCCTCACGTGACTCGGAAGGGACCCCGCGAGCGCAGCGGCCGCCGACGTGGGGGAAAGTCTGTCCCCGCACCCGCCTGACATGAGCTGGGCTCGTCAACTGCAGCGCCCCGGCCCCGGCCCCGATGCCCCCGGGTCCCGCAGTCGGACGTGCTTGGAATTCTCTCGGCCCCTCGTTGCCCGCGAGACGCCTGGAGCCCCTGCGCGCGGCCCGGGGGCCGAGCAGAGCCCCGAACGCCCCTTCTCCCCGGTCCCCCCGAAGCAGGTACCTGCCCAGACCGTGCCAATGCCCAGCGCGCGCCGGGCACCTCCGCACACGCCCCGCGGTACCCGGTCGCCACCCGCCCGGAGGTCCCTAGGGACCCTGGAAGGCTGGCCGCCACCCTGACCTGGAGCTGCTCCCTCATAACCTGTTTCCTAGCCTGTTCGCGTCGCGGGGGTGACATGGGGACCTCTCCCTAGAGGACGGCCGTGACGGGGCCACCGCAGGACACACCTGTGGAGCTTGGCCCAAGGTGACGCTAAGAACGGATGGACCTGCGCCAAGCATCTTAAGTCTTCGGATCGTCACCGCAGCCCTGCGACGGTGGCACTGCCGTCGTCCACGTTCTTGGTTTGTAAAGGGCGGCTCGCGTGACGTGCCAAGGTCACTGCCAGGCAGCACTGGCATCTGGGCCCCCGCTGGCTGGTGGCAGAGACTGAAATGCTCCAGTGCCTCTCAGGAAGATCTTCAAAATGCCATTGTCATGAACGCGATCAGGCCCCACACCAGGGTCTCGTGCCCAGAGGAGACACGTCTCAAATGGGGGCCCTCGCACTTCTGATGTGTCACCTGCTTCCGGTCAGCTGACGAGCTGGGACACCCCTAGAATGTCGCCTGCGGGTCGCTGTTAGAGCACAGACATCGCCTAGAAGGTTCGAAGGCAGGTGGATGGATTCACTGAGCGAGCAGTAACCCAGCGGCCACAGCCTGGATGGCGGAAACGGGAACGCCATCCTGACGAGATTCCTGAACAGCTAGCCCAGAGGCCGCCAGCAGGAAGACGGGCCCTGGCTGGCTCTCAAACAACGTGCCACTTCCGTTACCACCCTTTTCTTCCGTTCACTCTTCTAGCAAAGACCTATGGAGATGCATGCTCCGTGCCAGGCAAGTACTCTTAGGCAGGAGAGCAGCGGTGAGATGAACGCTCGTCCTAGTCTCGGGATAAACAGCTAAGTACATAAAATGTTCGGAGAGCGCCAAGTACTGAGAAGCAGTTACGCGGGGTGATGCCGCAGAGTAACTTGGAGATTCCAGGGGGGCTTTGGCAGGTCTCTTTCAAGAGGTAGCATCGGCGTGGACCCTGAACAAAGAGAAAGAGTGAGGACACGAAGGGCTGGAGACAGAATGTTCTGCACAGGGAGAACAGGTGCGAGGGCTCTGGAGGGTGGGTGGGCTCAAGGCCTCCGGGGAGGGAACAGAGCGGCTGGGACAAGGTCAGGGGGCACAGGTATGGGTTTGCCTTTGGTGAAGTCATTTCCTCTCTCTGTTAAAGATTTATTTTGTTTTTGACAGACAGAAGAGGAAGGGCCCAGAAAAGACTCCATAGTTGTACATCATCCGTTTTCCATATGGTGTCATTCCACACAGGTGGGCGGGGGCCGTGCAGGGTGGGAACCGGGCTGGGGGGCTCCCGCATGGGAAGCTCACCCCAGTTCAGCATGTGGGTTCGCACGGGCCGGGGCCGGGATTCGATCCTCGTTCCCATGGGGCTGCAAAGCAAGCGCTTAATCTGTTGAGCCCTCCCAGCTTCCCCTGTTCAAGTTTCTCAACTGTCAAGTGGGGGCAATTTTACTTACACGAGTCAGTATCTATTTAAGGCAAAAGAAAAGAAAAATGAACGCCGCCGTAAGTGTTTCAGACGAGGCACAGAACACAGGGCACGGTGCACAGCGGAGCTGGGAGGCAGGGGAAGTGAGGGGCAGTAAGGACACCCACAGGCCGGGAACCGGAGGCAGCAGCTCTGGCCCCAGACACCGCGACTCCTGCTGTGTGAGCCCGGAGCTGGGGCTGGGCTGGCTTCTCCCTCCTTCTTGTCTCCCACCGGCAGAGCCGGCTGCAGAGAAGCAGCTAGAAAGGCAAGTGGGGGGAAGGCGGCCGACCCCGTTCACATACCAGCTCCCTCATGGGGCCCCTCTGAGGAGCAGAAATGAGTGCGTGCTCCACAAAGCACCCACTCTGCGCCTCACGGCACACAGTAGGTGCTCGGAAAAGGCTCATGCCGGGCACAGTATCGCCACATAAAGTTTTGAACGTGCGGTGAAAAGCATCGGAATGAGTGTGTGGGAAACAGCTTTCGTTCTGAATGGAGAAAACATTCACGCTGTACAATTCGCATCACAAAATGACGCACAGTGAGAACAAGTCCCTCTGACCCTGTTGCCCGGGGGCTGCAGCACCACGCTTTCCTGCGTGTCCTCTGCAGACACCCGAGCGGAGCAAGCGGGCACATGCGTTAAAAACGTGTTCTCTTCCCCGAAGGGCTCACGCCACGCACATGCCGCCTGCCTGCCTCCCAGACCTGTCGGCACACGCCACACGCATGTTGGCACACGCCGGCTTGGTTTTGCTGCTCAGCGCTCCGTTGTCAGATCCGCCATCACTTACCAGCCAGCGTCCTGGCGGCAAACACGCTCAAACCCCTTCCTGGTGCCACGCACACCTGCTGCAGAGGGTTGAAGGGCAGGGGGCGCTTGTCATGTCGATGGAAATCCCCAACCGCTCTCCACTCCCACCCAGGACCGCACCTGTTCCCCTGCAGCCTTCACGTCGTCCTGGACAGGTCTGGCGTCCCGAGCCTCAGGCTCCAGAATAAAGCACATTGTCTCGTGCGCTGTGTCCCGAGCTGCTCGTCACGTGACCTCCCCGGGGGCCCTACGGGCTGGCCCCTAAGGGGCCCAAGCCGTCCTGCCAGCGAGCACCCTCCTCAGACGGGTCACCCAGCTCCCGTCTCAGAGGCCCAGGCCGCCCAGTGCGTTTTCACGTCCCCCTCGCAGTCACGGGGACGCGCAGGCGGGACTCCCTTGCCTGTGGCCGAGCACCTGCCCCGCGCTGGGCCCTGGGACAGCCCTGGTGACACAGAGTGAACGGCCCAGGCCCCGCCTTCCGCCTCGGCTGCCCCCGGGTCAGCGCTGGGGGCAAACAGGGCAGGAGGGCTTCCCGGGGGGGCCGCAGGCGCACCTGCGTGTGGGAGCGAGGTGATGAGGGTGTCTTCGTAGCCTGTGTGCTGCCCTCGTGGGTACAGTGAGGCAGCAGGATCCCGAATCCAGGCGCTTAGCGGGCGCGTGCCCTCCTGGGTGCTGTTGCTCAGGCAGCGAGCTCCCGACACCCGCTTCCTGGACCCCCGCTTCCTGGACCCGCAGTTCCAACCAGTCCCGTCCAGGAACCCGGGGCCGCTCCAGCTCTCCTGACCCCATGCCGGCTGCCCCAGGTGGCGGGAGCAGTGTCTACACGGAGACAGGCCAGTTCTGACCCAATCGGGTCACAGTAGTGACCTCGTTGCTCAGGGGAGACAGCACCCGATGGCACGATGGCCCCTGTACCCTCTCGCCAGCCGGAAGAGCCAGGGGTGAGCCCCCCCGGAGACCAGGCCCCCACGGGGGGGACCCAGCGGCCGCGAAGCTGTGCTGTGGGCGGGCTGCAGGGTCCCCACCAGAATGAGAGCCGTGGACGTGACCAGAGAGCACACGTGACAAGAGGCGCTTTAATGTCCTGCAGCCACGGACAGGGCGGCTGAGACACAGCCCTGACCTGGATCCCGCCAGCCGCACAGCTGCAGGTCAAGCTCGCAGCCTCGTGGGGCGTGCGATGTGAAATCGGGGGCGTTGATCGGGAAGGAACGGGACCCTGAGAACAGCAGAGGGGGCGGTGGGGTGACATCAGCAGATCTGAGGCCCAGAACTGAGGGAGGGGCGCGACATGCGGTCAGGCCCTCCACCCGCATTGCAACCAGCCGTGGGCCTTGCAGCCCCAGCTCAGCCTCCAGGCAGCAGGGAAGCCGCACACGTGTCCCCTGTGCTGCTCTCTGCCCTCGGGCACCGGGGCGGCGGCACAACGCCCTGACCACACAGGTCACCTCGTTCCACAGGGGCCCCGGTTCCTGCAGAGCCTGTTTCATCGTCTGTCAGACGGGCCTGATGACCGGTGTCGCCCAGAACTGCTGTGACAGCCCCGCTGGGCAAGACCAGGGGGGAAGCGGCCCCCGGAGGGCTCTGCAGGGGGACGGGCGTGTGTGGGAGCTGCTGGGAGCCCCCCGCAGGGATGGCTGCAGGCTCTGGCCTCCCCGGCAGGTGGGGACCAGGAAGGCACGGCTGGCGAGTCCCCGGACCCAACCTCCCCCTTGGAAACGGGTGGCGCGGGGACCGGGGAGGAGCGTGCGCCCCGAGGGCTCCCGCAACCGGCTGTGCCTTGGTTTCCCCATCAGTGCAAGCGGGGCCAAGACTGCCCAGGAGCGCCGGGCGTGAGGCTGCGGGGGCAGGTCCTGAGTAGGAAAGGCACGTGAGTGACCCGGTTCTGACCCGCGAGGTGGGAGACAAGCCTGGGGGGCGGGGGCAGGTTCTCCTGCCTCCTGACCCGGGGTACCGGACTCGGGGCTCTGGGTTCAAGTGTTTTGTGCGTGTGCGGGTGGGCCTGGGCCCGGCGTCCCCGGCTGAGGACACAGGACGGCCAGGCAGGGGGGGTCCGCCCGGCTCAGCCTCTGGGGAGCAGTTTCCGTGAAGGACCCTGTACCCGCCCAGGCAGGACCCCCAATCTAGGCGGGCACCCGGCAGTGGGTTCCCTGGGCTCCCACAGCCCTTGTCAAATGGAGCAGCAAGAGGGGCCTCGGCCCCCGGAACTCCCGGCACCGGCATGATAGGCGCACCGAGGTCCGTGCAGCCCTGGGCGTGAGGGGCTTGGGGAAACGAAGGCCACCACGGAAACCAGGGTCCCCAGCACCCCAGGCGTGACGGGGCCCCCCGCAGCCCTCAATGGCGTGTGGGGTCTGCGCAGCCGCCGGGGCAGGGGTCAGGGAAGAGGGGCGGCCCCGGCTCGCCACGTCCCCCGGGAGTTGGCACGAGGTCTTGCTCCTTCGGGCCGGGGGCCGTGTTGTCCTCGTCTGCAGAAAGGACGCAGGTGCGCGGAGGTGCGCGCAGGTGGCCGCTCCTGGCTGTCACGGCGCAGGGAGCAGGCGGTGGGGCCGTCCCAGGCCTCCTGGGACGCTGGCCTGTGTCTGCGGAGCAGGGGCCGCCCCCGGTGAGCGTCCAGCAACCGGGGCCGGTCCCGCGTGGGGTCCGGGTTCCCTGAGTTCACGGGAAGGAGGGCCATCGCCCCGCGAGCCGGGGTCAGGGCTGCAGGCGCTCCAGGTACTGAGGCAGCGGGTGGTCCTTGATGTACTTCTGGATGTACCAGCACGTGAGGTGCGCCTTCAGGTCCTCCTCCACCACGAAGTCCAGCGCGGCCTGCGGCGGGCCGGGTGGTCAGGGCCCCTGCGCCGGGCTCCACCCCACGCCCCGCCCCCATGGCCCATGCCCCGCCCCGGACCCCGCCCCCACAGCCATGCCACGCCTCTGCACCGGCCTCCGCCCCCATGTCCCCGCCCCACCCCCATGCCGGGCCCCGCCCTCATGGCCCCACCCCCGAGCCTACGTCCCCACGCCGGGCTCCACCCCCACGTCCCAGCACCGGGCTCCCCACCCATATCGCCGCGCCCCGCCCCCGCGCCGGGCTCCGCCCCCACATCCCCGCGCCCCGCCTCTGCACCGCCACGCCCCGCCCCCACACCCCACCCATCCCGCTCCGGTGGGGGACACGGAGGCAGGAAGCACTGGTCAGAGGCCTGAGGCACGCGGCACAGAAGAGAGTGAACCGGGAGCGGACCCAGAGCCCCCGTGCCCCCTGGGACCTGCCCCTCAGGGCCCCTGCTCCGCAGGACCCCCTGCCCCCCAGGGTCACAGAGTTGCTCCCTGTAGACATGGGCCATGTGTGGCCTGGGGTGCCCTCGCCCCCAGGGGTTAAGCAGCTGGAGGGCGAGGGCGCGTCTGGGGCACCTGCCGCCCGCCAGGGCCTCACATTCAGCTGGGGTCTCACAACTGCTCATGATGGAGGCAGCACTTCTGAGGGCCGACTGGGTGCCCGGCACCTCCACGGCCGCCCCCAGGACCTCCGGGGCCCCCCGAGCTGGCCTCTGCCTCCCACTGTTCAGGCCACACCCGATGCTGGGCTTTGCCACCTGAGACCTGGTGGCAACCTCTGCTCTCCCACCTCACAGGTAAAGAGACAGAGGCCCTGAGCAGGGAGGGGCTCCCCAACAACCCCTTTCCCGGGTCCACGGTTCCGTGGGCCTCCCTCCCTCCCACAGGCCGCCGGCCCTGGTGGAGGCAGCACCAGTGACAGCCACGCCAGGACCTGGGGGGCGGCCGGAAGGGCAGGCAGAGGGGTGACCCCGGCCCCCAGGGAGCGCAGGCCCCTCACTGTGCGCACCTGCCCTCCTGGCCCTGGGGGCAGGGAGGGGGCCCGAGCAGATCTGCCTGACCCTGATCGTCAACCTGTCCAACAAGGACTCTGAGCACCTGCTACGCGCTGGGTGGGGACCCCGGCCGTGAGCGCCTGACACACAGCACTGCCAGGGGCCTGGACAGCTCAGCTGTGCGGACCCCACCTCCGGAGCACCGCCTACCTTGGCGAGGTGCTTGGCGATGCCGCGCCCTCGGTAGGCGTCGGGGACCTCGGTGTGCTGCAGGTCCACGGTCCGTTTCCCCACGTACTCGTACAGAAGGACAGCCCGGTCCAGGCAGCCTGCGGGGGCGGGGACAAGGGCTGCCTCAGCTTCCTCATCCACACATGTTCCTCATGCGGCTCTTTGGAGGCTGAAATGGGGATGTCTCCATAACACGCTTAGTGTAGAGCCCACAACACTCAAGGCCCTTCCCAGGACCCCCACATTCCAGCCGAGTGACCTCCCGAGGATCTGGAGACAGAGCAGGGCTCAGCGTGTCCCCGTGTAAACCAGAGCCTGACGGGACGAGAGAGCAGCTGTGAGATTGGTCAGGAGTCCCCACTCGGCCCACGGAGGTCAGAACGCATGGCAGCAGCATCCACAAAACAGTGACACTGGGCAGGTTCACAGGAACCACCTGCACTGTCAGGCCTGGAGCTCACTGTGCACCAGAGTCCCCTCAAAAGCTTGTAACTGGACCTCCTCCAACCAAGTCTTTAGCTCTTCATCTGCCTGCCTGTCTATCCATCATCCATCCACCATCCATCCATC
>PVKE010021322.1:0-26641 GCA_004027555.1 Craseonycteris thonglongyai | reverse complement strand
TTCCCCCCCCCCCCCCATCCTATTTTATCTCCTTTCTAAGAACTTTGACTCAGGAGCTGTTATTGCTGATGGCAGCAGCACTAAAGGGTGGCCTACATTCCAGCCTGCTCAGAGTCAAGGAGGCCAACCACAGACATTAAATACTCTTCCACTATAAGCCAAATTTGCACCTTGCCCTTGAGGGGAAGCAGAATATTCCACACCAGAATGTAACTCTTGAGCCTGTTAATTATTTCAAGGTGGAGATAATCTCATCCCTTAGAAGTTCTTCCCTTGCCCTTAACTGCCTAAAAGAAATTAGGTAGGGAGCCTTTATCAGGAGGAGAGCAATTAACAGAGATAACTTTTTATACCAGAAGGAGTTCTCTGTCTGACAGGGCAAACACTTGTTTATTGAACATCTGTTTTGTCATCTTTCTGTGAATTGTCTTCCTCTTCTTTGAAGCCCCAGACCCCTACCTCTTAATTCTTAGCTCAGGATGGTATATAAGCCTCAATATAAGCTTGAAGGCCAAGGAGTCTCATATTTTTATGGGGCTCTTTTATGGACAAAATTTGTTTTTCTGTGATTAATCTGTCTTATGTTGATTTAATTAATGGACCAGTCAAAGAACCTAGCAGGAAAGAAGAAAAAGGTTTCCCTCCCCTTATATCCTAGAGTTGCATTAGTTGTTGTTACTACTCCTAATAAGTTCTTCCTCTAGCCTGAATCGGTTTTAATAGGAAATATCCACCCAAAATAGAAGAGCAATTCTCATAAATATTGGTTAGGAACAAGGCCACAGATATAATTAATTTTAAAACTAGCATTTTGATCTCAGGATGGAAATTATCTTTTTTCACAATATCAGGGAGAGCCAGCAAGACAACAGCCTAATGAAGAACTACAATATAAATAAATAAATTGTAATATACATTTTCAAGCAGTCTAGTAACACGGAAAAAAAGAGGAGTCTCTTCACAAGCATAGGTGTGCAGTGCTCTGGGGAAGCATACCTTCGGGCCTCATTGTGGTAGGAAGAAGGGAGGGTATGAGTCATCCTGATGGCTCTAGGGGTAGGGGGAGGAGAAGTTTCACATTTAATTGTTGCTTTATCCTCCCGACCATCTTCTTCCACCACTGCAATCTAGAAGTGAACACAACATCTTCAGATGAACTCTTTGTAAATTTTAATGGAAACTGATGAAAATGGAGAATGATTAAGCGAAGCTATCTGAGTGAATTTACTACAGAAACAAAACAAAATACTTGGGGCATATAGGTCTTACATGTATATAAATTCGCATTACTAAAAGTGTGAATTTCATAATTTTAAAAGTGAACACTCCAGTTAAATATAAACTCATTACAGAAAACCAGTTAAGAGTAAAGAAACACCACAGGTCAATATGCAGAGACTGTGAAAAAGCTATTTTAAAATCTACTTTTAATATCAGAATGTAAATTAATGGAACAAATTGACTAAGAAAAAAAATGCATGAATTGTAATAATATGGATATCTTTAAAGTGGGTAAGTTTTGATCAGATATAGTGTTTTAAATCAGTCAAGCAAAAGAATTATATTTCAGGATGTTTAAAAAACATGTTGCTCATTACAAGAAAAAAATGATTCTTTAAAAAAAATGACATTAATAAAAGGTGAGAACATCATTATTACAAATTGTTTTATCTCACTATCTGTCATGGGAAAATAGACAAAGGCATATAGAAACCTAAAGAAGATGGGATAGAAGAAATTTATGTAACAGTTTATTTCAGAATCCAGCATACACACAAAGGATAAAAAATAAATGGTCATATCAATAAATATAGAGAAAGCATTTGACAAGTTACAACATCCATTTATGATTAAAACACTTAACAAAATGGGTATAGAACTACCTCACCATAATAAAAGCCATATATGACAAACCCTTAGCTAATATCATACTGAATGGTGAAAAACTGAAGTTTTTTCTCTATGATCAGGATCAAGACAAGGATGCCTCCTGTCACTACCATTACTCAACACAGTATTGGAAGTCCTAGCCAAAGCAATCAGGCAAGAGAAAGAAATAAAAGGTATCCAAACTGGGAACGAAGTAGTCAAAGAATCACTTTGTAGATGACATGATTCTTTATATTTAAAAACCCTAAAGATCCCACCAAAACCTATTAGAAACAATAAACAAATATAGTAAGTTGCAGGATATACAACTAATGTACAAAAATCCATTGTGTTCTTACATACTAACAATAAAATTCCAGAAAAATAAATGAAAAAAATTTTTTCTTATGCAATTGCAATAAAATAAAATACCTAGGCATAAACCTAACAAAGGATGTGAAGGACCTATATACACTGAAAACTGTAAGACATTATTAAAAGAAATTGAAGACAAAGAAATGGAAAGATATTCTGTTTATGGATGGGAAGGATCAACACATTTAAAATGGCCATCTTATTCAGAGCAACAGACTGATGTAATGCAATCCCACTAAAAATACCAATGGCATTTTTTTTTCCAAGAAATAAAACAAAAAAAATCATCAAATTTATATGGAATCACAAAAGACCTCAACTAGCCAAATTAAGAGAAAAAAGAACAGCCTGGAGGTATCACACCCTCTGACTTCAGTTTATACTATAAAGTGACAATAATCTAAACATCATGTTATTGGCAGAAAAACAGACACACAGAACAATGGAACACAATTAACATAAATAAATCTACATATATGGGGAAGACAATTTTTGACAAAGAAGCCAAAAACATACAATGGAAAAAGTAAGCCTCTTCAATTAATGGTCTTAGAAAAATGGGAAAGCCACATGCAAAAGAATGAAAATGAGATTCCTATCTGTCACCATATACCAAAATTAACTCAAAATGTGTCAAAGACCTAAATATAAAACCTGAAACAATAAATTACATAGAAGAAAGCATAGCTACTAAACTTATGGACCTTGGGTTAAGAGAGGATTTTATGAATTTGACCTCAAAGGCAAGGGAAGTAAAAATAAACGAATGGGACTATATCGAACTAAAAAGATTCTGCACAGCAAAAGACACCATCAAAAAAGCAAAGAGGCAATGAACCGAATGGGAGAAGATACTTGCAAATAACACCTCCAGTGAGGGGCTAATATCTAAAATATATAAAGAACTCATATAACTCAACAACAACAACAGCAAAAATCCAATTTAAAAAATGGGCTGAGGACCTGAACAGGCACTTATTCCATGAAAACATACAAACTGCCAAAAGATATATGAAAAAAATGCTCCACCTCCCTAACTATTAGAGAAATACAAATCAAAACCACAATGAGATACCACTTCACACCTGTTAGAACAGCTATAATGAACAAGACAAGGGATAACAAGTGCTGGAGAGGCTGTGGACAAAAAGGAACCCTCATACACTGCTGGTGGGAATGTAAACTGGTACAACCACTAAGGAAGGCAGTATGGAGATTCCTCAGACAATTAGGAATATAATTACCATATGACCCAGTAATCCTTCTTCTGGGTATCTACTCCAAATACGTGGAAACATTTATCCATAAAGACATATGTGCTCCTATATTCACTGCAGCATTATTAATGGTGGCCAACACATGGAAACAACCAAAGCGTCCTTCCATAGATGACTGGATAAAGATGTTATGTATACGCAATATACAGCCACATGAAAGGTGAAATTCTGCCATTTGCACAACATAGATGGATCTTGAGAACATTACACTCAGTGAAATAAGTCAGACAGAAAATTAGAGAACCATATGAGTTCACGCATAAATGTCATATAAAACTGAAAGCAATACAGACAAGACAAACAAACAAAAATCATAGACACAGACAACAGTTTAGTGGTTACTAGAGGGTAAGGGGGAGGGGAGGTGATAGAAGAGAGGAAAGGGGGTCAAACATATAGTGATGGAAGGAGAACTAACTCTGGATGGTGCACACACAATGCAATTTACAGATGATGCTATAAAATGGTACACTTGAAACCTGTATTTACTAACGAAGGTTACCCCAATTAATTTAATAAAAATGGAAAGAAGAGGTATTATGCAGAACACACACACACACACACACACACACACACACAGGAATCCAGAGCAATTCTGAAGAACATAGTAAATTTGTTAGCGATATAGATATAGAGCTGTATTAAAATAAGACTTTCTAACAATCAAATTAATTATATGGGAATATTTTCCAACAATGCTATAATTTGTTTCATAGCATCTCTGTGCTTTAAAATATACAGGGGCTTGTCCAGAAAGTACCCACCATGTAACTGTTCTCATTATAGTGACTAAGGTTGGATTTTTTTCTAGTCAGTAAGAAAAGTGGGTTATGATACATAATAAGAGAAAAACTGTGGAACGTATAGCTAAAGGATATAATTCTAAAAATTCTGATGAAAAAAGTTTTCAGTATGTCTACAGCAAGAGAACAGCTGTGTTGTTTTCTTTGCAACATCTTGCTAGTTTCTACATTAAACTATTCTGCTTAAATGTGTTTATATATGATAAAGACCTCACACACTGGATAAACTTAAGGAAATTGTGCTCTTGTCAACCAAGCCTAGATTATGCTTAATTGTTTAGGTCTGATTCTTAATAGGATTTCCTATATCCGTTTCAGCTAGCATAGAGTCAACAGAAGAATCTTTTTCAAGAACTGTTTCAGCATGATATCAATGTGATGGAAAACTTTTTCTAAACTTGCATCCCATTTAAACTGACAAAGCGTGTTGGCAAACTCTTAATATGTATTTATATTTTCACAGTTGATGATCTAACCATGATTGTTTTTCAGGATTTGTTTTTGCTAAGCATGATGATTTCTGATTCCATATTTTTTCCTAAAGCACTGGTTATAAAATACCCTTCTCTCTCTGTTCTGCCAGTTAAACTACACCAACATTTTAAATATAATTTTTTAATACACCATACACAAACCATTTTGAATAATGCTAAGAGCTCATACTATATAAACAAAATTGAAGAGAGTGACTTTGGAATCGGAGAAGGAATTGAATCCTGGTTTGTCTTATTTGTTGTATGATGTACTAATTACTTACTTGCTCTAATAATAAATGTCCTCATCAATAAGATGGAAGTGATAATATTCATCTTAATGAATTCTTTTGAAGTATAAACGAAATCATGCATGTAACCCGTTACCCTGATACATAACTGGTCTTTCCATAACCCACTTTTCTTACTGATTAACTCTACTCCCTAAATTCCCTGAGGCTGAATTTCTGCATAGGACCTTCTTTGGTGACTTTTTTTTTCTTACACCTACTGAATTTCTTTATAAGGGGGGACCCCTGCCCCCCAAAATGGAATTATCTTCCAGAGGGCAGGTCAGTACAGGCTTCCCCAGCTAGGTGAGTGTTCTAGGCACTCTTCTGAGTCAGGGTAACAGCTGGTGTTGTTATGACAGGCTGCTTTTGGCTTCAGTAAATTTTTTTTGGAGACTCTTTCAATGTGTTTGCCCATTTCATGTTGGGTGATTTACACAAACAACGTGCAGTACGAGGACGCACCTGCCTACACCTCACTGAGTGCTCAGCAATTTCTGACTAAAACAGGTATAACCCCCGTGCCCCACCCTCCCTATTCTCTGGATCTCTCCCTGAGTGATTTGTTTATTTCCCAAGATGAAAAAAGTCCTTAAAGAAAAACGTTTTGTAGATGTGTGAAAGGTGAAACAAAAATAGCAGAAGCACTAAAAAGAATCAAAATCAATGAGTTCAAAAACTGTTTTGAATAGTGGGAAAAGTGTCCTATTTGGTGTACTGCATCAAACAGAGAGTACTTTGAAGGTGACTGAAGTTTAAACATGTAATAATAATAAATACACAATTTTTTATAAATAAATTCTGGGTTTTGGGTGGTTTAGGGGGACGTTGGTTCTCCCCTCATATACCATCTACTCAGCTTTCTTCCTATGTTCCCAGTATAATTCTTCTAAGTTGTGGAGGAAGTCAAAGACAAGTAGTAATAAGGACTTTCGTATGATAAGTTATCACTAGTGTCAAGGAGAAGAACTACAGTAAGATAGATAATGGCTCAGGGAAGAAAAAAGAAAATTTCATCACTCTGTGCCATGTAAGCACAATACAGGTTCCCTTAATTAAAAAAAAAAAAATGCTGTGTGGCTCCAGATATTCTGGGTATAGGCTGATGACCATAATTTGGCAATGCTAAAAAAGAGATTCACAATAGGTTGAATCTTTGAAATCTCTCCCATTTGACATCCAGTGGGTCCAAGCTCTGGTATTCTCAATTACCTAATAAGATACCATTTTGTGAATCAGAACTGGAGTCCTTTTTGTTTCCCATCTCCAATATTTATACTCTTGTTTTCATTACAAATGAGAAAGCAGTGTATTACCTCTATTTTCATATTCTCTATATTCCCAGTGCCCTAGCACGTGGGGCTATGCTGTCCGGGTGAGCCTGCCCCTTTCTAGGGTGAGTTAATTTCTTGAAAAAGCAAACCACTTCCTGGGAGTGGGCCCTCCACCTGCAAATCAATCAGCCCAGTCTTGTACCCTAAATCTTCTCTATCTGGCTTGCACACTCCAGGAAGCAATATTCCTCCACCTCAATCAAACTAGGCCAAGTATCAGACAGTTAGAGACAAGCCCTGGACCATAGAGCCCAGTACAATTATTCAACCAGCCAATCTGAATCCCATTCACCTTGCCTTGCCTTGCTTTTTCCCACAGAAACCACAACAAAGGCTCCTGCCTGTGCTACCCCCTCACTCTTTCTGCCTCCTGACCCACATCGCTTCCCTGTGTCCCTGCACAGAGTGGCAAGCCCTGTCCTCCTGGGAAGTGCGAGTAACAAGTTATCTTTTCATTGGCAGTTGTCTCCAGATCTGATGGCCTTACCAGACCTGAATCACAATAAAACCTACATTTTAAAATAAGCAGCGCCATCCTAGTAAACTGTAATATTCCCAACAGTGTTCTAAATATCCATGGAATACCAGGATACTTAGTCCTTATCATATAATCATGGACATGCCAGGGAGCATCCATAATTTTTATTTTTGAGGCATTTGCTCTTATAATCATATTTAAAGAATTAAACAAAACTTAAATACTTTTGATGTTAATAAAATACTCCTATTAGAAAAAATATAATTTTAAAGCTGCCATAGAAAAAACAGTATTAACTAGTAGTCATATAAAAGTTATTTACAGTACCTTTCTCCGATGTTTCCTTAGATCACTTGGCTGTGATTAGCAGTAACAAAAGCAACACAAAACAGAACTGGTTAATGATGACCATTTGACCATGTTACAAGTTTAAATGCTATCTAGAACTTGGCTATCTCTTTTTTTTCCATTCCATTTTTTTTTCCTAAATAATTGGGTGTATAATTGTTTGTTCATTATTATAAAAGCACTCTTCCTGGGAGTTACTTTAGAGGGGCAACTTCCTAGATGGCATGGGTGGGGCATGTTTCCATGATGGAGTCATGTGTATACACATGAGATATAGACATGGACCCCAAGGAATATAAAGGACATACAAAGTGAGCTGGCCAGAAATAAGTATGAGACTATCTCCTCCTAAGAAAATATAGAAGGGAATGAAAAAGATTATGTATAAGTGAAGATTCAATGCATGTATCTGGAGTTTGTAGATACTACCTTTGCCCCATCTATGCAGAGCCCTGGGCCTCCTTTGGGCTGGCAAGCTATTCCTGAGGGATCTCACACTTCCTCGATTCTAGGAATCACCCCTTTTCAAATAACAAAAGCTCTAGCCTCAGTATCAGTTTCTTGAACTGCTGTATTTCTGCCACTGTTCTTTTACAGAATTTTTAAAAAGTTAATTCTTTATGATCCCATATGAACATTATTCAGTTAATATCTTTGTTAATTTTTCTTACATTAAGTAAAATCATATTTTTTGTTAAACTTTTCCATTATGCTTTACATTTTAGTTGCTATTGGATAAAAATGGGTTGATTTACTCCATTAAGTATTCTAACTAGAAATTGCCAGCACTTTATTGATGCTTATGAATTTGTGGTGAAGTAAATACAAGTAAAAATAAATAAAACAAAAACAAAGAGCAGTGTTTGCAAACCATAGAAACATATATAACCCAAACCCATACAACGTCTGTTAAATCTCTATGTTCTGTTCCTAAAATTTCTAAATTTCTTTGAATATTCAAACATAAATTATATCTATAAAATTATTTTTCCTCCAATATTTTTTTACTGATAAAAGAAAATCTACCCATGTTTCACTATAGCAATAGTGAATTTTATGATAAAATTTTATTAGGTGATAAGAACTTCCTGCACTTCATTTCTTGTTTTTCTGAGTCAGATAGGGAACGTTTAAATATCTCTTAACCCTCAGGAAATGCCCTGTTCTTTTGAGTACTCTAATTGTAGAGTAATAATGTGTATTTACTACTGATTTATAGTAATTGTTAAAGAAAATGCATGAAAGCACTGGCAACTTCTTTACATACACACAAAAATACTCTGTGAGACAAGATTGCTACTTAGCTTTAGCAATAAGTAGGTAATTAACATGTAGCATATATAACATACGCAGAAACTAAGCCAGAGACAGTCTAATTTTTTGTGAATAAAATCAGAGGCATGGTTTCTAGATGTCTAAAATAAGTAGATCATAAAAGAGCTCATTATTGCATTAGTGTATCTTTTAGTACATTGACTAAAAGTTTGTGCTGTATCTGGGTAGGGTTGGTTTTGATGAGTTGGTCTTTTTCTGATTGGCCATTGTCTGTGCTGTCTTTAATATCAACTCTGGAAATTAGCATAAACTACAGGACTCACTGGCCTAAGGAGTTAAATGTTTCCTTTTTTTTTTTTAGATTTCACCATTTCTCTTTTTTTTACTTTATTGAAGTCCCATAGCTGTGGAGTTTGAATATGGGAAATAGTGCCTCACCATGTAAATCATTTTCTCTTTCAATTCTCGATTGCAAAATCAAAGGAAGAGATACCTCACCCTACATACATAACAGAGATATTGTGAAGATAAAATAAAAATTTTAAAAATTAATTATTTATAAGGCAGTTTTTCTCTAGGAATGACAGTACCATACACACACACACACACACACACACACACACACACACACACACACATTAATTCTAATGATGACAATTTTTAACCATATCACAACCAATGTCATCCCACTAAATTTAACAATAAAAAAAATTGCTACATATTTATTTAAAAATGCTATTTAGAAAATGAATTACACTTCTTTGTTCAGATCTTTTACACACACATGCACACACGTAGGCATTGTGAACTACCATAGAAGCTTTACAACCTTCTGATCAGAAACACAACGTATACTTGATATATTTCTGTAGTATTGATTTCTCTTCCATTTGCTGTTTGTGCTAGATTTTATTGTGTATGAACTATTATTTTACCTATTTGTACTTTAATTAATCTCTATGCCCTGTTTGATTTTTAATTAAAATTTTGTTTTAAAATAGTTTTAATATTCATTACAAAATAGAATTTTAAATCCGTAAACAGTCCAGAATATTTAAATCTTCATTATTGTTGTCAATTTAACACATTTCTAGGTGATCACACAAAAAAAGACAACATTACATGCTTTTGAGATAGCAAATTTGAAAAAATATACCTCTACTTACTAGCTGTTTTGAACATGGGAAATTTATTCATACTCTCAAAGCCTATTATCTCCACTCTGTTGAGGTAATACCCTCAATTTCAAATGTTATAATGAGAATTCAATGACTACGTATAATAGCATTCAGTAGTCATTACAAGCTTTTCAGAGGTTGTCTTATGTTATTTTTAGCAAGAGGCAGTTTGACTTTCTCTCAATTATGTTCAGGGACTTCCCAATTCAGGCTTCCAACATTTAATCCCACATGTAAAGATAAATGAAGAAATAATTAAACAATAAAGAAGAATGAAGAAAATGTTCACATAAAATTTTTAAATAAATTTGAAAAATTGCTGCTATCACTTTTAATGGTTGTTTTTCTTTAAATTATTTTATATTATATATTATAAAATTTTAACATTATATGTTGGCATGCTAAAGCAATTATACCTAATTTTTTTGTAATACATTTATCCCAATTTATTTCATCAAGATGTCACCACTAAAAAGGTACTGAGTGGTTAATGTCATTCAGATTTCTAAGGTGGTATTTAGATTCCTAGTCTTTCATTTACTTATTATAGGACCTTAGGTAGATTACAGCAATGTAGCCTACATTGATTCATCTTTTAATAAGATTAATAATTGTACCTACCATATAGAGTGATTGTGAAAAAAAGACAAAGAAACAATAAAATAAACAGAAAGCACTATATTAGAATAAACACTCCATCAGTATTAGCTAATGCAGCATTAATCCTAATAAGGGGCAAAGGTTCTCTGGACATGTCATCATACCAGTGTCATGACTCCCATCCGATCCATTTCCCTGGCAGGACTTCGAGGGGTGAGCTTTGGCGTCGAGTGTCCACTGGGGGGAGATGAACTGGCCAGTGAAGAAGCTGTGACCGAGGCAGTAATGGAGGTACCTGGATGGACCCTCGCCAAATTCAAGCCTTCCAGGCTCACACTAGCTACTCTATTTTCAATTTCTTCAGCGCGTAACTCTGTGGATTCCTTTTCTTCCTGAATTAGCCTGAAAGATACAGTTTCACTTTGATCCGGTATATGCTGCTATAATGGTAATTGGAATTCATGTAAAAATCAATAAAACTACTTTGTGAAAATTTTTATATCAAACCTAATATTTTCACTTTTTTCCTCTAGGAAATATAATTTTCAATAAATTCCAGAGACTCCCTGGTTGAAGTTTAGAAAAATTTTCTTTTCGAGTGATACATAATTCCTCTCCACTTTGTTTGACCCTCTTTCTATACTACCACCTGCTACCATTCTTTTTAAACCATTCCTGTCTAGTTAACTTCTGCCACTAATTCTAAGTTTACGTCTGAACTCAGGTCCTGATAAATGAAACATGCAGCTGTCAGATCCCAACAAAATTACTTAACACTGACCCAATTTAAAAAATAAGTGATCAAATCCTCAATAAATAGTCAGTCACAATTATTGTTTAGCCAAATAAAACCTTGAGTCTTTTTTTTAACATCAACACCTATTTAGCTTAGTTGAAGCACCAGGCAATTTAATAATGTGGAGATGATAGGAAGACAGGTAGGTAAGTAAATAGGTCGATAGATGATATGTAGATGATGATTAGATAGATAGACAGACAGATCATGAAAAAAATTAAACTGTTGCCATAATGCTTTTGAGAAGACAAAACACTGTTATTCTTTTTCTTTACTTGGGAGACAAACTCCAAGAATGTATATAAATTAGTTATACAAAGACAAAGAATAAAGAGCTTTAGCTGGGTTGCATAAAGTTTCTATTTAAGTTGAATCCACACATATTTTACATATTATATATTACATATAATGAAACTGTGTACCAATGGAGTTTATTTACAAAAGGGGGACAGAAACCATTCTGGACATATTTTCCTCTTAACTACAAATGGCTTGTTGTGATTATCTGCGACATACAGCCCTTAATGTCAAGGTTATGATTACTGCAATTTTATTTCCATATTTCTTTTGAAGACAGCTTACAGTTTTTTACAGAACCAAGCTTAGTCTTACCACATGATTCAATAATCATGTTCCTTCATATTTATCCAAATAAGTTGAAAACTTATGTCCATGAAAAAACCTGTACATGGATGCTCATAGCAGCTTTATTCATAATTCTCAAAACTTGGAAGCAACCAAGATGCCCTTCAGTAGGTAAATGGATAAATAAACTGTGCTACATCAACATGCTGAATTATTGTTCAGCAATAAAAATGAATTATCAAGCCACGAAAAGACATGGTGGAACATTAAATGCATATTTCTAAGTGAAAGAAGCCAATTGGAAAAGGCTGGACATTGTATGATTCTAACTATATGACACCCTAGAAAGGCAAAAATATGGGGACAGTAAAAAGATCAGTGGTTGGCAGGGGTTGGGACAGGAAGAAGGATGAATAAGTAAAGCGCAGTGGATTTTTAGGGTGTGAAAATACTCTGTGTGATACAATAACAATGCATATACATGTATTATACATTTTTCCAAACACAGAATGTACAATACCAAGAGTGAACCATAATGTGAACTGTGGACTTTGGGTGAATTGAATGTCATTCTAGGTTCAACAGTTGTAATAAACATATTACATAATACTGCTGTGGTAGGCGATGTGGCTAATGGGGCAGGCTATGCATATATGGGATCAGGGAGCTCATGGAAAAACCTCTTTACCTTCCTCTCAATTAAATTTGTTGTAAGTACTAAACTGTCCTAAAATAATTAAAGTAAAAAAATCGTCAGAGGCACATTTAATCTTAATTATATTTTTTTACTTACACAAAGGATAGGAATTCTATTACTTTGAAGTTTATTTTCATGGGTACATTTCAACTATAGCTAAAAATCAGAATCTCAATGGAAGCCTTTATCAAGTAACAGAGAACATCATTAAGACTTTAAATACATTCTAATGGAAAAACTTTTTTTAAAAAAAGAAATTTTAAAATGATTGTTGGAAAATGACTCCTTCAGAATATTCTGGTAAAAGGCAATGTAGTTCTGCTATACAAAAAAATTGTAGTTATTAACACTAGTATTCTCTTACTTGTAAAGGAGAGTCAAAACTAGAAGAACAGGTGAGTAAGAGGTACATAAATCAAAGTTTAATCAAACAGTAAATTTAATACTACCTATATATTCAGTTTATTTGGAAAAAAATAAATGATAATCCATTGATTTTTTGAATCCTGATGTACAAATCAACCAACAAACAAAAAATACCCCAAAATAAGAAAGTAACAAAATAGAATATTTCATTGTGTTGGGGAGAGATGCTCAGTGGAATCACACAGAAGACTGAGAGGATAAGTAAAACTACAAAAGTAAAGTGGGCAAATGTAACAAATTATTGAGGAACAAATTCGTAAACTTTGCAGTAGCAAACAAGTTTGCAGTAATTTGATCTCTCACTTTAAGAAAATCAGGGAACTGACAAGCCAGAGGAGAGAAATTTTTTTAAATTATGTTGTGAAATAATTTGTGAAAGAAGAGAAATCCTAACTAGAGAAAAATTCTGGTTATTTTTAGCATATTGCCATGGTTTATATCAAGGCACTATTTTTTTAATGTTGCGATGTACTTGAATTTTATGTATTTCTTAATTTCTTACCACCAGCAATGACATTAATCTACATAAGAGGGGTAGTGATGTAACATATTGAAGGACAGTAGTTCGAATTCATTATTTGGGTATCAATTTCGTGTAGGCAAGATGGCTACTAGAAATTACTACCCCTAATGTGATGTGTAGCTAAGAGTCCTAAGAGGGACATAGGTTGTTACTGAGGGTGTGTGCATGTATTTTTGGTGAAAACGAATTATCACAAGGTTGTATACTTGATTTCTCTCTATTTAGTGAGCTCAACCATAAGCTATGCAGAATCAAAAAATGTTATTCAGTCAGAATTCACGTTTTATAATGTTTTTTTATTTGTAGTAATCAAGTATTTATGAGGCACTTTCTATTTATCAAGCGAAGTGCTAAATTCTGGAAATAAAACAGTGAGCAAAACCAGATACGTTCCTTCTTCTTATGTAACTTGCAACTCAGTGAAGGCAAAGAACTGAAGGACAGAAATGACGGTGGGGGTTGTTCATGGTGAGTAAGAATAAAATGGGTGAGGTGTTATGGCAGAACAATGTGAATTGAGAAGAATGTTCCAGAAGAAAGGAACAGCAACAACAAATAAGACTGCACGGAACACTGAAAAAACTTGAAGTCATGTACAATGGAACATGGAGTGCAGTAGGTGAATGGTAAGATGATGTTGAGGTGGGTGGGGCACTGTGGACCACCTGAAGAATTTTTATCTTTATTTTAAGAGAAATTGAAGTGTAATTTCTAGTTCAACCTCAAATCCAGGTAACGATCATTTGAAGTGTTTAGCCCCGTTTCCAAATTAACAGTTTCCATTGACTTGTACTCAAGCATTCCCATTTCTTGTACTTACCTACACTTTCTTATTATAGGCTTGGACTACAAATATTAACACATAACAGATTATATAACACTTCTCTCCCCAACAGTCATATACATAGTTTCTAACCAAGTATTATTTAAAAATATTGCAAAGTGATTTAATTTGGATCAGATCAAGAACCCAAAACACTAAAAAGAAACCAGAAACTATTATAGCTATCCAGAGAAGAAACTATTATAATGTACAATATGGTACTAACAGTGGAGAGCGAGGTAGATATGAATCAAAACAGGAGGTCAATAGATTTAGCTAGAGCCAGAAAGAACACATAAAGGCACTGTTCAAAACAGTAAAAACTGCTTATCAGCTAAATATATGGTGATGGAAAGAAAGCTGATTCTGGGTAGTGGACGCATATTGTAACGCATAGATGAAGTACTGTGGAGTTGTATACCTGGAACCTATATAATTTTCACTAACCAACGTAACCCTAGTAAATTTAACAATTAAAAAAAAAAAGGATAGTTTCCTGATGTGTAAAAACAAAAACAAATACAACTGACACAGTAGAGTTCTTTGCAGGGGTTAGTCAAATTAATGATCAAAAAAGACTTTGGATGTCACTGGGATTCAAGAAAGTATATATTAATAAGTTAAAATTTAAATTATCATAGGGACACTATCAATATTTGAAATGTGAATTTGTATAATTTTAATTCTATATTATCTACTCTTTTGAAATCATCTGTTATCCAGATACTGTGTGGTGATAAATGTTTTTGTATCTACTTTGAAATAATTCTGTCATATTTAATCTCACTCCAGTGTCTAAATACTTTTAAGGAACTGGCTGCATGGTAATTTGCATGCACTTAGTACCTTTACAGGAGCATTAAATATGCCTTAAGAATTCATCTGATCACCACAAATATCACTTAAGTAGCACATTTTAATTTAAAATGTGCTTCAACATTCATTAAAGATTTTATCTTTACCTCATTCTTTTATATTGCCTCATTTCATTAATCTATATATGTTTCATGTATGTTTTTTACAAAGGTTGTCCTAAATTTTATGTAGGACATATACAGGTATCCTGGGATTCTTGCAAAAATGCACGTTCTATTCAGTAGGTGCAGAGTGAGGTCTGAAATTTTGCAGTCCTAACACTCTCCCAAGTGACAGCAGGCTTCTGATCTGAGGATCACATTTTTAGAATCAAGGTCTTTTAATTTCTTGAAACCATAAGTAATAATTGACCTCACCTGATTTCTTTGTTGATGGCATCCAATTGTTCCTGAAGCATCATGGCTAGAGTCTGGGCATCAGAATGACCACTTGGAGACAGAAGATCCATTGAGCTAAAAATTGTTTCTCTGTCATCATCATCAATATCAGACATTTCTGTATCACTTTCAAAAGGGTGGCTGCTTAGTACCCCAATTTGTTGAGTTCTGTTCCACTCATGATCCCCAAGAGATTTTACCTGAATTGTAAATGAACAATTATAGTATTGATCATATTGCTCATTTTAAAGGCAATATTCTGAAAAAACAACTAAAGAGCCCATATGCTTTTATAGCTTACCTGGCAAAAGCAGAATTGATTATTAACATTTTAAAGTATTAGTTCAATAAAATATTTCCTTGGCATTTTTAAGTAATGGGAGGTATTCATTGTCAGCACAAATATCAGTATTTTCATAAAAATAAAATGATAAACTTTTACATAATTTCTAGTTCAACCTCAAATTAAGGTAACAATCATTTAAAGCTGGGACTACAAAAAACACACAATAGATTATACAACACTTCTCTCCCCAATAGTCATTTATTTATTTATTTTTTAAAAGACTTATTTTATTGTTTTTGACAGAGACAGAGAGAGAAAGAGAAAGAGAGAAGGGGGAGGGCCCAGAGCAGTCTCTGCAGTTGTATGCCATCAGTTTTCAACATGGTTTTGTTCCACACAGGTGGGTGGTGGCCACACAGGGTGAGAACCAGGTTGGGGGCCTCCTGCAGGGGAAGCACACCCCAGTTCAGCATATGGATCCTTATGGGCCATGGCTGAGATTTGATCCTCAGTCCCTGGGGCTGCAAAGGGAGACCTCAACCCTCAGCCATCCTGGCTTCCCCACAAATGGTCATTTACATAGTTTCTAACAAAGCACTATTTTAAAATATTGCAGTGATTTAATTTCATCTCCCCTGCTCTGGTAACTTAAATATAGCATAGTAATTTACATGGCTATGTTGTTTTCTTTTCTTTTAATTGGTATAATAAGTCATCATGTGAATGAAAATCTTAAGTACCTTATAGACCAGAGTTTTACAAGCTGTAATCTGAAAGTACGGGAAGTTTGAGAGTAAGAGGGATTCAGTTTTTTAAAAGATTTTCATTTTTGTGGTGATGTAAAATAGTTCTTCAGGGAACCACATGATATGGCCTTGAGTATGTATTTAAGAGTTGAGGACCAGAATTAGCACGTGTTACAAGTTGTTTTGGTACTAAGGAACATTCATTTATTTGTCATATATGAATTAAAATGAGAAAAAAAGACACATTACAAACTTAATTTATTCTTCTTTTATTCATTTGTTTGTTTTTCCATTTAAAAGGTATTATTGATTGCCTACTGTGAGGGATCAATTTATACATGACACATAGGTAGGTGCCATTTAAAAACCAAAAGCTGTTAAGAGCAGGTGTGCAAGTAAGGGCAAGTAGGTTATGTGGTATTTTGGACACATAAAGGTGATTGGCGAGAATGAAGAATACTTAGGGCACAAAGAAATTATATTACTTTCATTAAAATAAAATTATGTACTTATTAAATATGTGTAGCATACATATATTAAGTTACTGAGTGAATGCAAGACTAGCACTACAATTGATCATAAACAGTTTTCTAACAAACAAATGAATAGTCATATACATTTTCCACAAAGTGTTTCTTAAAATAGTAATTACTGTATTTCTTCATTTATCAGGTGACCCCTGCTTTTCTAACCCAACATTAAGAAATCAATACAGGGGAAGCCGGGATGGCTCAGTGGGTTAGGCGCTCACTTTGTAGCACCGGGGACCGGGGATCGAATCCCGGCCCCGGCCCGTGCGGAACCATGTGCTAAACTGGGTGCTCCCCCAGTTCAGTTCTCTCTCTGTCTCTGTCTCTGTATCTCTCTCTCTCTCTCTCTCTCTCTCTCTCTCTCTCTCTCTCTGTCAAAAATAAATAAATAAATAAAAATATTAAAAAAAAAATAAATCAATACATGGGTTATTCCCATGTACAAAATGACCCCCAATTTTTGGTCTAACAATTTGAGACAAAAGTATCATCTTATACATGGAAAAAGATGGTATGATTAATTTTTAATATGTAATTAATATTTACTTAACTTAAATTAACAATATGAATGTCATTGCTTAGATTTCCAAGAAACCACAAATCCATTTGTTTGGAAATTTAGCATAATGGATGAAAGCATGAAATTTGAAAGCATACAAATGTAGGCTTACATTTTGGTTTTATTGTTGGCTGTGTTTATTGAACATAAAATTTCTGACCTTCAATCTTTTCATACCTAAAATCAGTATTAAAATACTGCACAGTTCATAAGGTTATGCAGATAAACACTTGAGAAATGCTTAGTTTAACTTTTGGCACATAGTAGGGCTTTTATGTTATAGTTTGTAAAATGTGTCGTATGTCACACTTGAAACTAATAAAAAAGCTAGCATTTGAATTCCTCAGTATTGAAGTTTTACCCCAAATGGAATAGTATTTACTAAAAACCAGCAGAGACTTGAAATAAAAAATTTAACCTTTGGTTCATCTCTTCGCACACCCATGCGGCCTCTCCTTGGTCTTCTTATTACTTTAGTTGTTCTATAGTCAGACTGGCTGTCCACTAGGGATCCAACTGAATACCGCAACTCAGCTGAGGTGTCTAGATGAGTCCTGGAAAAAGGGAAAAATATGAAATAGACCCCATCTCCAAAATTAATATTTTCAGCAAATCACTACTTAATTGTCAATAAAGTATAAGGAAATAAACCTTAAGAAAGAAAACAGATGAATTGTCATGACTCTGAGATCTCCTTAGAGGCTTGTCTCAGAAAGTCTATTCTCAGTTTTATGCACAAAGGTTGAGTGTATTATCTCTTTGTAGGATATAAAAAAACTTCCTATTCACTAATTAGCATTTTCAATAGTGGCAGTACAACAGAACATGTTAAGATAGATAACCTGGATCAATCGGCTTCAATTCTAGCAATTCTATTTAGTGTGAGCTGTTTAGTGGATATCCTAATAAATTCTATTTGTGACCAACTGTATTTGTTTTAAACATTGCTCATTAATCTAACAGCATAAACTTCCATGGTTCCTGAGTTCTCTACTTTTCAACGATCTGTTTTTCAATTTAGAAAATCAGTAAAAATGCTTAAATCAGATTAATGCAATGTTAATAATTTTATTTTTTAATAAAATAGGTATACCGCAAAAACAGGTTTTGAACTTATAATCAGATATTGATCCAAAAAGGTAAAGAAAAATGTTCTAATAAGCACATTTAATTTTGAAATCTGCTTAGAGACAAAAGATTTGGAACATTTCAATTGGAAAACATTATCACATCGGTTTTCAAAAAGCATGATAATAAAGTACACTGTGATAAAAGTGCAGTAAAAGTTTCTTCAGGAACATTATTTATGTACAGATTTACAAAAAATTAAGTTGATTATGATTAGCAGTGTTGACATGCTGTCCTATAGTGTTTATTATCAAGAGGAATTATACTTAAAGCTGTGTGTTCTCCTTTTTTGTTGTTTGTTTTTACTATGTTTTTTTCATTTATTATTATTTTAACTTTTCAATTACTGTTGACATATGATACTATATTATTTTCAGGTGTACAACATAGTAATGAGACATTTATATACTTACGAAGTGATCACCCTGATAAGTGTAGTACCCATGTGACATCATACACAGTCATTACAAAATTATTGATTATATTCCCTATGGTATACTTTACATCCCCTTGATGGTTTCTGTAACTGGTAATTTGAACTTCTTAATCCCTTTTCCTTTTTCACCCATTGCCCTAACCCTTGTCTCATATGATCACCATCAAAGTGTTTCTGTATCTATGAATTTTTTAAATTAATTTTGTTTTTTAGATTCCATACATGAGTTATATCATATGATATGTGTCTTCCTCTGTCATAAATGGCAAGATTTCATTATTTTTTTTATGGCTAGTGATATTCCATCATGTATATGTACCACATCTTCTTTATTCATTCATCTATTGGTGGCACTAATATTGCTTCCATATCTTGACTATTGTAAATAATGCTGCAATGAACATAGGGGTGCATATGTCTTTTCAAATTAGGATTTTGGATTGCTACAGATAAGTATCCAAAAGTGGGATTGCTGGGTCATATGGTAGTTCTATTTTAAATTTTTTGAGGAATTCCATGCTGCGAACAGAAAATCCTCGTGCACTGTTGGTGGGATTGTAAATTGGTGTAGTCACTATGGAAGTTCCTCCAAAGCTGTGCTCTCTCTTGGACTTGGGCCCCTGATCTTTTATGATCCTTTGTGCACGAAACATTTTCAAATATCTGGCAAGATTAAAAGAGGTTAGAAGAGGTCTGAGTGTTTGCAACAAAAGACACTGACCTAACTGATACAAATCCTTCTTTTGCCAAATAGAATATAAAAGCAAATGAACTGAGGAATCAACCCCGAAATAGATGGCAGCTGTTGTTTTATAGCAGTGAACTTGAGACTTAATCAAGCAATCTGGTTTTATTGTGGATTAATCATATACATATAAAAACAAATCTACAAGGCCATGCTCATAAATGGTACAAATCTCAGTCTTCATCTATCTGGCAGAGGGTATAAGTTCCATGAAGACAAATACATTTTGGTCATTATTATATGCTAATGAAGGTACACCTAGCATTTAGCAAGCACATAATAAATATCTTGTAAATAATAAATGAAAGAATTTGATTATAATACATTCTAAATTATCTAGCTGAGAACATACTAGCTATATTTTGTCTGTGGCTTTCAGGGTAATATCTCTTTGGGCATCAGAATACAGTGTCTAAATTTATAACTCATCATCCTAGGAGTATATTTTTTCTTGTTTTTCTCTCAACTCTAGGTCATTTATAAAAATGTGAAACAAAACACAGATCTACTTCCATTGGCAACCTGCTTAAAGCTTGTCAATGTGCTTACAAAGCCTTCTACTTTCTAGCTTCACTTCCAGTTACTCTGTCTCACTCTCTCCATCTCGCTGTACGGGCATTCTTCAATTCCCTTAATAACTTACACCTTTGTTCACTTCTGACCCTTTGAAAACAGTCTATTCACATACTCACATGCTTAACAGTCTTAAAGTGTCAATTTAAAAGTTCCATTGTCATGTGCTACTCTAGCTTCCCATATCCACTCATTAAAACAGTCTTCAAACAATTTATTCCTGTATTTTCCATCTGGAACATGTCTCCTTTATCACCATCACCACCGTAATCTCACTGCCCCAGTGCCTGGCAAGTAGAAAGTTCTTGAAACAACAAAAGATCTGAGACAACACCAAATGTAGAAGAACCCATTACTTACACTTTTTCTGGAAAAGTTACTGCTCACCTCTGTCCTTTTATTCAAGTCTCTGAGTGAGCTCTCTAACAGAAGTCAAAGGTAGTATTTCTATACATTCAATTTGTAATCATTTTTGTGTAAATTATTTTAAGAGGCATAAGTTCATCTGTAGTCACTGATACGCTTAGACAAGGAACCATGGAGTATTTCCTCCTGAACCTCCAGTACCTTTTGTGTATAATCTCACAAAATAACTTCCATAGATACAGTAAATATATATTATTTTAGTGTAAACCTGTTACCCATCCTTTTGCTTATGGAAGATCCTCCGTCATCCTTTCTAATTATCCACATCCCACTCTTCCTTCAGAGTTCTCCAGAATCAGGCCATTTCTGGACACCCTGGAATTTACTTTACTTTTTTTCTCAGGTGAGATACTAGTAGAGAATGTTAGGTACTGATATTCCCTAACTTTGGTTTATCTCTTCCTAACTCCTTACCTGTAAGATCAAACACAAGTAGATGAAATGCTCAAGCACCATGCTTTCATTATTGTTTCTTTCTTAATTATGTACCCTCAGAAGCATAATTGCAATTTAATAAACATTCAGTTATCCTGTAACTTATTATAAATTCCATTAGTTTTGCTATCTTAATCATTTTTGTAATGCTTTATACTTATGATGTGATTTGCTGTTTACAAAACCCCCTTTGCTTACTTGTCTCATTTTATCTACAAAGTAAGTTTGTGATATAGTCAGAAAGACAATATTGCATATATAACTCACACAAAATATATCAGAAAATTAGAATCTTCTTAAGGAAATCGGTTTTCCAAAATCAAACTCCTAGTGATTGTATGTGAGAGACCTAGGAACGTCAGTCTTGCAGTGTTTGGTCTAGTGCTATTTCTACTACAATCTGCTGCATCAGAGAATCATTGTCTTTGTATAGTTCTCTTAGTGTGGATAAATGTCACATTGTTAGGTGGCTCCTGATAACTCGCTGCAGTGACTAACATTTAAGCAACATTTCTATCCACTTCATTTCTGTGATTGAAAGTTAAAAAGACAATGAAATGGGCATTTGGTCCTATTGAAATATCTTTAATTTGTTGACTGAATAATGTGCATTCTTTACATTTACTCCTTTGATATTTTATCAGCTCTTTTTTACCTTCTTCTTCATCATCATCACCATCATCATCATCACCATGTGAACACATATCATTCACTGAATTAATAATTTCAGTTCAGTTATGTGTCAGAATAACAGGTTTTTATTATAAATAAGCATGATTTTCTAAATGAAGGCCCTACATATTAAAAATTACTTGGACATTTTTATGCCTGCAGAACTGTGTTTCAAGATAGAAACACAAAATACTGAATGTTTTATTAATCCTCATACTGAAAAAATATAAGTTCCTTTACAATTTTTTTTACTTTGGATTTTTTATCCGAGCTTTATCAGATATTCATTCATTCATTCATTCAACAACATCTATTGAGCGCATACTACATGCTAGGTTTTTATTTTAAGGTACTGAGGTTATAGTAGTTTAAAAGATAAAAATTCCAGCCCTTGTGGAGCTAGTATTCTTAAGATAAGCATAAAACCAAGAGAAATGAACTTCTAGAAATATGTGGTAGTCAAAAGTGTCCGATAGCTGACATCATTGTAATTATAAGTAATCACATGAGTGAGTCCTTCTAGGGTTTCTTATCAACTTTCAATAAAAGCCTCCAAGTAAAAAGGAAAAGTATATGTGAATTTCATATCTATCTATCTATCTATCTATCATCTATCTACAAAGTAGAAAAAATCATCTCATTTCTTCTTTTAAGATGAGTTATTGAGTCAAAGTCGATGAATCATGACTAAATTTAGTTGAATATATTAACATGTATAATTTCTCCTTACCTTTTATTTGTAGTTACTTTACCAAAAAGGTCCATGCTAAGTGATCATAATCAATGACATTTCTTCAGTAACATTTGCATTGAAAACACTTCTACCTGTAGAGAAAAGAACTGATCCCTCTCCCTAGAATGAGATGTAACCTTCTTATATACAATTCCATTTCTCCTTTTAAGACTATTTATATATATATTATCTTTATAATTAAATGTGGAATCTGAAAGGTAGTAATTAAAATTTTTATTGCATATCTGCAGAAAATATTTCTGACTTAGAGAATTATTTTTGAGTGCAGAAACTTTCAACTGGGAAGGAATCAAAATAGGGCAATTACAGCTAAGCAATATAAAGTACTTCTTTAATTTATTTGAAGCAATACGAACCATAAGGAAATTCATATTAATTTTTAGTGACCTGTAGATAAGCTTTTAATTTAATGTTACCTTGATATTGTGGGTTCAATTAAAGCGCCAGTTCTCATTTTTAATTGCTCAAGTTCAGATCTCAGCTTTTCAATTTCTTCTGCTAATCTTTCCTAAAAATCAAATAAGTGTTACTCAAATAGTATGCAAATGCCAATAATAATACCAGCACTCAATTATGATAAATCAAACTATTAATACCAAGTTTAGTGGCTTTTTAAAAATGAAAAACTGATGGATATAATTTTATTAAAGTTATTAGACATGACAGTAAAACAGCCTGATTTTCCCTCTTGTAATAAAAAACATGAACAGTAGAAATCAATAAAAATTTATCTACATTCCCTGGCATAGACTAATCCTATATTTTTGGAAACATACAGAAATATTAAGGTCATGACCGTCTATGTATATATCAAAACAAAATACGGAGTAGAAATCATAGCCAATTTAAAAAATAAAGAAAATGTCTTATATATGCAGTAAGTGAAAGATTTCTATTATTCTAAGAGGGTTGAAGGACACAGTTGTGAAGGAGAAAGAACATAATTAAAAGGATAAGGGGGAAAAATCATCACCTAATATGAGTTAAAATTATTAGCTTCATATTGGTACAATTATTTGTGTAGCTGATAATTTTCTCAGATTGGCATTATCAGTTTTAGAGTATAAATTAGTGAGGATAAGGGTTGGTATATAGCCAGCCTTCAAAGACTCACACAAGCACTTAATTTTGTTTTCATGTTTATAATTTTTATAATGTTATAAATGTTTAAATGTGCCCTGGATTTTATATTGCTGTTTTCCCCCTTTCCAAATAGCTTATGCTTGACAATTTAGTTGACTCAATACTTTTCTCACCACACTTTTTTTTTCCCAACATGGCCTGTGTAATGTTCCTCTTATCTGCCCCTTTTTATTCTTACTACCACCGTCCTACTCTATACCCTCTTTACCTTTTCCCTGAATTATTTTACCTTCCAAAAAGGTGGTAACCCCTTCAATATTTCCCCCGCATATTCTTCTGCTAGGCGTATCATTTTAAAAATGCATTATCAAATAAATCCTTTGCTTAAAAATACTCAAGTGTCTTATTATTTTTATTAGTTCACCATTTCATTATTTCCACAAAGATGCATTCAGCCTCCCTTGTGTGCCTGGCACCTAAGACACTGCCATGACCTCACAACTTCCTTGCTCTTAAGTGATTTACAATCTAGTAGAAAAGGAAATAAACAAATGGGGTCTTAAGAATGTTGGTAAATAGGAGAAAATAGGAGAATCATGGAAGGGCTCTCCAATAAAGTGATATTTGAGTAAAGACCAGAAGAGAGTTAAAAAAAAGGAGAATACTGTATGAACAGGCATGGTGGACTGAAGGAACAGCAAATGCAAACGCCCCTCAGTGGGAGCATATTTGGTGAGGTAGACAACAAAGCGCAGCAAGTTTGGGTTGGAGCGGTTACCAAGGAAGACAGATAGGGGCTGCATTTTTAAAAAGTATGGATTCAGGGTTTGATAAGGGTAGTCCTGAAAGGCCTTGTATTGTTTTTGTTTTTAGAGCTTTTAGCTTTTACTCTAAATGAGATAGGAAATGGTTAGAGGGCTTTTTTTTATTGTTAAGTTTATTGGGGTGACATTGGTTGGTAACAATTAGATAGTTTTTGAGCGGAGAAGTGGCATGAGTATTCTGACAGCTGTGAAATGGACTGTTGAATGGAATTGGGAGGAAGCAAGCACCTAAAATTGTTAGTGCTTTCCTAAAAACATAAACAAGAGAACTATGGTTTGGACAACAATGGTGTTAGGAGGAGAATGGCTAGAACTTGGTTATTTTTTTAAGACAGAACTAACAGAATTTGCCATTGGACTAAATATGGGTTATGAGATAAAGAGAGGGGTTAAGAAGAACTCCCAGCTTGTTAACCTGAGTAATTAAGAGAAAGAGTTGTAATTTACTGAGAAGACTGCTGGTGGTAGTGGTGAGGTTAGGTGTTGGCAGTTTTGGGGGTGGGGGTGGGGGTGATTGACCTGTTATGTTTGAGATGCCTGTTTCCAAATAAAGATATTGAGTTGTCTCTTGAATACACGGAATTCCTTCAGGGAAGAGGACCCAGTCAGTAGTTGATCTCAATTTGAAAGTGCTCAATTTATAGATGGTATTTAAACTTAAGAGATCAGATGAGTTCACCAGGGACTGAACGTAGAAAAGAAAACCAAGGACAGAAAATCAAGTCCTAAGAATTTAGATGATATAGAGAAACATTGAGAGAAGAGATTGAATATACAGGGGATTTTGTTGATAACGAAAAGTAAGTTATAGATAATCGAGTGGAAACTTACAGTTATAGGAAATACAGTTATATTAGAAAATATATTCAGCTGTATGTAATGATATTCAGAAATGAAGAATGACCTGGGATTTGCTTTTTTCATAATCAACATGAACAAAAATGTGAAGCACGGAATGATTAGTACTACTGGTTGCTTAGGCAGATTGTTGACACTAAGAGGCTTGGGTAGGTGGTGGGGGAGTGGGTTCTAGGATCTTGCCAGGAGAACACAGAATTTTAGATAACATAACATTGCATAACAGGATCAAGTCCAAAACTCACAATCTGGTCAAAACCTCATTCTTTACAAACAAAGCAGTCACAGCGAACTTCTGGTGATATAGCAAACCAACCACCTTTGTTTTCTTTGTGCTATTGCATAGTCTCTGGCCTCTGTCCTACCCTTCTCTATTTAAGATCATAACTGCCTTCAAGAACCTGATAAAATGCCATCTCCCCAAAGTAGACATTCTTTCATTTTTAAGATTTATTGCTTTTGAGAGAAGGTGAGACAGAGAGAGAGAGAGAGAGAGAGAGAGAAAGAGAGAGAGAGCCCAGAGCAGTCTTCATATTGCACATCATTAGTTGTGACATGGTTTCATTCCACACAGGTGAGAACTAAACTGGGGGCCTCCTGCATGGGAGGCAAGAGCCTTACCACCATCCAGGTGGTTACCAGTTGCACCACAGTTCAGCATATGGGTTTGCACAGGTGGGGACTGGGATTTGATTCCCGGACCTCACAGTTTCAAGACAAGCACTCCACATCTTTAGCTATCTCAGTATCTCCCATGTAGGCATTCTGAACTACTTCAAAGAGAATTCAGTGCTGTCCTCTAAGTGCCATATTATACTAGATTGCTTTAGTAGATCTATCTTTCAGGAGATTGCATACACACTGACTCTGGAACAAAACAGTTATTTTTAAAATTAATATAATAATACGTAGCATTCAATAGGGTTGAATATACAATTGTTTATGCTTATTTTTATTACCGTATTTTCCGGCGTATAAGACGACTGGGCGTATAAGACGACCCCCTAATTTTACAGTTAAAACATAGGTTTAGGCCTATATTCGCTGTGGGGTCGTCTTATACGCCTGGTCATCTTATACGCCTGGTCGTCTTATACGCCGGAAAATACAGTATCTTTTCCAGTAGCTTCCATATGCTGCACTGTTGCCATTCCTCCCTCCTTCTCTCCCTTCCTTCTTCTTT
>PVKE010021321.1:0-26641 GCA_004027555.1 Craseonycteris thonglongyai | reverse complement strand
GAGCGCTCGCTTTGAGGCCACGAGGACCGAGGATCGAATCCCGGCTCCGGCCCAGGCGGACCCACATGCTGAACTGGGGAGTTCCCACAGTTCGGTTCTCTAGCTGTCTCTGTCTCTGTCTCTCTCTCTATCTGTCAAAAGTAAAATAAAAATAAATATGCACTGAAGATAAAATAATTACTCTCTATAAATATAAAAATAAATAAATAAATAAATAAATAAATAAAAAAGTTAAAGCTGTTTTACTGTATGGAGCTGAGCCAGTTTCTGATCTTCACTTGAACTTGTGACCCATGTTTAGTTTTTCTCAGCTGCTGAGATAACTTGTTTTCAGGAAAGGCCAATTAAAGTTCATTGTTTAGAGCCAGTTCAAACTGCCTTTGAACCCAGTGTAAGATATGTCCTATACTTAGAATGCCATATCTAGGTTATTTAATTAGTATTTAAAGGGTGTCCCAAAATTCACACAAGAAGTAATTTTGATAGAAAACACAGGTTTATAATTAAAAATTGTAAATTTTCATTGTGCAACAATGAAAATGCATTGTTCTTTTATGTAGCACTCCGTTTTTAATAACCCTGAACTGTCAGCTGTCACGCTGTCTTTTTTTTTGTTGGCAACACTTTACCACACAAATGACACAAAATTCAAATCTTGCGTGAATTTTGGGACACCTTTTAGTTAAGTGTTGGACATATGACTGGACAACTAAATTGGGAATAATATGAATCTGTCAGACTTGAATATGACAGTGGAAGGTAACAAATGGGAGGTTGCCTTTCCAATTTGAGAGAAGAGACCTAATAATCTTAAAGGAAGGTTGAAATAAAATATTTATAGTTTATCAATAATGCATTTTTTAAAACTTTCTGAAAGATTTAGATTTCCAAATTGTCTTGATACATTTTAAAAACAAAATTGACATATACAATATGTAATAGTATTGTGTTGTAATTTCTGAACATTTGCTTACAGAAATAAAATAATTAAACCATTGGATAAAAATCTGTATTATTTATGTTAACTTGGAAACTGTTTTGGTTAATGGGTTATTTCGTTTAACTCTCTGTTCTTTAAATATACTAATAGATATTTCACATTCTGAATGATTTTATTTTCCTGTTTTTCAGTTCTAAAAAGAGCATTTTCACTGCATAAAGCACACTCAGTTAAGGATATGGAAAATACTTTTCAGTTGGTGAGAAATATTATACCTCCTCTAACTTCCAAGAAGCACAAAGGGCAAGATGGAAGAATAGGCATAGTTGGAGGTTGCCGAGAGTAAGTGACATGGAAAATGTTGGTACTTATCAATCTCCACTATCTGACTGTCTGCCTACCTATCAGCCATCCATTCATTCATCCATCTGTCTAGTTGGACCTCTAATCATTTTGATATGTGATTTGATGTTATTATGACACTTGGTATTTTTTAGTGATGAACTTTTGTTTGAATAGGAGGAAACTCTTAATGGGCCCTGATTGAGCTTTTCACTGGAGTTTGTCAGTGTTAAGGTTTTGCTTATAGTCAGGGGATGAGACTATTTTTTCTTATTTTATATTTTTCTGTATTGACTAGACTCATACCATAAGCATGTATTACTTTTGTAATAAGGATTAAAACATTCAGCATCTGCTTGTTTTACTTTGTTAATTTAAAGATATTCCTGGAAGTCATTTTAAGACCTTATCTCTCTCCTAATTTTTTTTCTGTTTTGCTGTTATGTTGTTTGATACATAGAGATTTATCATTTGTTCATATTTGTAAATGATACCTACTGCCTTTGACTTAGACCTTGGTTAGTATTTCTGTTTCTGCTTACATTGTGTTTATATGTATGTGTTCTTTGTCTAGCCCTATATTTTGAATGGTTTATTATATAGTTAGTTATGCTTATTATAAATAAATGTAACTAGATTTTTTTTTTTTTTTTTTAAGATTTATTTTATTGTTTTAGAGAGAAGACGAGACAAAGAGAAGGGAGGAGGGCCCAGAGCAGTCTCCATAGTTGTATATCATTAGTTGTGACATAGTTTCATTCCACACAAGTGGATGTGGCGCTGCATAGGGCTGGAACGGAACTGGGGGCCTCCCAGTTGGGAGGTGAGAAATCTTGCTGCCATCCTGGAACCCAACTGGTGGTCTCCTGCTTGGGAGACGAGAACCTTCACTGTGTTCCTGACAGTTACCAGTTATTCTGCAGTTCAGCATATGGGTTAGCATGGGGTTGGGATTCGATCCCCGGACCTCTCTGCAAGGCAAGTGCTCAACCTGCTGAACTACCAGCATCCCTAGATTTTGTTTCTTTACCCAGTGTGACAGTGACTGTGCTTTTGAATAAGGGAAGTAAGCCTGTTCACATTTAGAGTCAAGCTGATACACCTTCTAAGATTTGTTATGTTTACTCTTTACTTTGAGTTTCCTTATTGATTCATATAGATTATTTTTTTATAAGTGGGTAAATGGATACATGGTCTTTATTGTATAGGTGTAAAATTTATTTAACCAATTCCCTATTAATAGGCAATTGGTTACCTCTCTATATATATTTTTTCAGTTAACTGTAGACATCTCCTTACACATATCTCCTGTGCATCCATATGGTTATTTCTGAGTAATCAATTCCTAGAAGAATTTTTATTGGAGCAGAGTACCTAGACATTTTAAATATTGATGAACCTTGTAAATTGTTCTTCCCCACAAATTGCACTAGTGTGTATTGCTACTAATAGACATTTGTTCCTCTCACACTCTGTGGGTATTCACTTACTTTGCTCATCAAATAGACAGGCTATATTTTGATATTTTAGTGTATTTTATAGTGAGGCTGTGTTCATGTGTTGAGTGAGTGTATGTCTTTCATATGTCCTGTCTTTTGACGTTTCTGGTGTGTTGGTGGCCCTGCCCATTTGGAGAATTTCCTGTGTGTAGAGTGCACTACACATTTTCCCCAGCTTGTTTTTCTATGATAGCAAAACTTCATGTCATTGGAATTGACATAGAAATTAATTACCATCTGATGCAAAGTTCAGGGTTTTCCTTTCTGTGCTTGAAACAATCTTAAAAGTGAAGTTATAGGCATTTCAGATGGATGCTAGGGGGAAGTGTGCTCCTTCTGGCCCTACAGCGATGACCATTGTTTCTGTGTACTGTTGCCCTTACGATGTGGTCCTGTTCCTGGTGTGCTAACCAGTACGGGTTGCTCTGCCCTGTGATCGCCTCAAGCACACTCTGTCCTGGCAGTCACCATCAGTAAACTCACCATCTTAAACCTTCAGTTTTTGTGTTTTTCTTTCTTTTCTTTCTTTTTTCTTTTTTTTCTTTTTTCTTTTCTCTTCTCTTCTCTTCTCTTCTCTTCTCTTCTCTCTCTCTTTCTCTCTTTAGATTTCTTTTATTGTTTGGAAGAAGGTGAGAGAGAGACAGAGAGAAGGGGGAGGGCCCAGAGCAGTCTCCATAGTTACATATCATTAGCTTTTTGACATAGTTCCATTCCACACGGTGGATGTGGGCTACATGGGGTAGAACCAAACTGAGGGCCTCCCTCATGGGAGGTGAGAACCTTTGCCACCATCCTGGCGGTTACTGGTCGTCCACTGCAGTTCAGCATGTGGGTTTGCACTGGCTGTGATTTGACCCTCAGACCTTGCGGTTACAAGGCAAGTGCTCAGCCTGTTGAGCTATCCCAGCATCCCTGATTTCCTCCATAATATAAATCCCCATCTGTCTTTGATGCTAATAAAACCCCAGTTTTGTTCAGATGCTATTATATTTTCTCTTACTTGCATCTGTGTGCCTTTCTGCTAAATCAAGTACTTTTTATATCTATGTCTATATTCATCTGCGAGAAGTGTCATCTTTATAATACTAAGTCATCTCATCAAGTGTACATCTAACATATTCTTTAATATATTTTTAAAATTTCTACCCAGAGTTATGTGTTTTATAAAGATAATTCCCAGATGCTTTATGGTTTTTGCTGATCTTGTAGTGCTACCATGTTTTCTAATTTAGAAAAATGCTATTTCTTCCTTTTTGTATTTACTAGGAGGTTAATACCTTAACAGCTTTATTGAGGTCTAGTTGATATACAATAAGTTGTACATATTTAAAATGTACAATTTGATTTAAGTTTGATATACTCATATATACAAAGTTTGACAATTAAGTTTGCAAAGTTGCCACCATTTGCTTATGTTGGCAGTACTTACAAACAACTTGATAAGGTTTCATAACCTTGGTCTGGTCAGTGTCTCACAGCTGTGTTCATGTTGATATGTAGCAGTGTCTTGCTGAGTGGTGTTCATTATTGCTGCATGCTTTTGTGTGCAGTCGCAAGAATGTTGGAGTTTGAGTTTGCTAAGACCTTTTTGAGGGGCAAGATGATATTTTGGACTGTAGTGAAACATGGGTGTACCAATACAACCCTTAAACAAAGCGTCGAAGTGCACAATGGAAATCAGCTAATTCTCCATGACCAAAAGAGTTCCAGCAGTCCAAATCAAGAGTTAAAGCGATGTGGCTAACCTTTTTTGATATCAGAGGAGTTGTTCAGTATGAATTTCTACCAACTGGACAAATAGTCAACCAAGTTAACTATTTGGAAGTGCTGAAAAGGCTACATGAAAAAGTTAGATGAAAGCGACCTGAACTTCTCACCAACAACTCATGGCTCTTGCATCATGACAATGCACCAGCTCACACAAGCACTGTCTGTGAAGGAGTTTTTAGCCAATAAACAAATAACTGTTTTGGAACACCCTCCCTACTCACCTGATCTGGTCCCCAGTGACTTTTTTCTTTACCCAAAGATAAAGGCAATATTGAAAGAAAGACATTTTGATACCATTCAGGACATCAGAGATAATATGACGATGACTCTGATGACCATTCCAGAAAAAGAGTTCCAAAATTGCTTTGAAGGGTAGACTAGGTGCTGGCATCAGTGCATAGGTTCCCAAGGGGAGTACTTCGAAGGTGGCCATAGTGATAATCAGCAATGAGTTGTGTACCAATTTTTCTAGGATGAGTTCATGAACTTAATTGTTAGACCTCATTTTGAGTTCCTAAAACCATCACTTCAAGCCTTCAGTTTGAACATACCCATTATAGGGAGACCATAGTCATGGAGAACCAGAATTTGCCTCTCCTGACATAATAGAAACGTCTTAGTAGAAACATTTACTGTGCACCTACTAGGAGGTGGGCCCTGTGCTGGGTGCTTTATCTTTATAATTTATTGGTAAACCTGGTGTGCTTGCAGCATTCTCAGAAGTTTTTGACTACAATATCTTCTTTTTAGGTACACTGGAGCCCCCTATTTTGCAGCAATATCAGCTCTCAAAGTGGTATGTTTACTTTTTTATTAGGATTTTTCTAGTAAAGAATTAGATTATTTAATTGTGATTAAAGCAAATGTTTTCTGATAGAACTCTAAATAATACCTTTTGGTAATCATGGATGAGAGAAGCACCTCCAAATGTATCCAAACCCCTTGTGCACTGACAAAGTAACTTAAATTGAAACCCATTTCTTCTTTTTTACTAAGGGTTTATTGGAGTTGTGGTCTACCAAAATGACCCTGGGATGCCTTTTCAGTCCTGGCTTAAGCAGTTGACATCTTTGACCCTAGCAGTTGACTGGCCCTTTGCTCAGTCCTAACTGCCCATTCGGCACAGTTACTGTATTTTTTGCTCCATAAGACGCACCTGACCTGCCCGGACCTGCTCTCCTTCCATGCAGTCCCTGCTTTCTGATCTGGCTGCAGGCTTCCCCACGGCATCATTAAGGTCCCCAACGTGCATTCTTCTTTGCAGTATTCGCTCCATAAGACACACTTTTCCCTCCACCTTGGGGGGGGGGGGTGGTTGGGGGGGGGGGGGAGTGCGTCTTATGGACCAAAAAATATGGTAATGTGAAATGTGCTCAGCCCCCCGGCTGCTTTGCTTCCTGTGAACCTCAGAGGTGAGGCAGCCTGACTGAGCTGATCTGGGTTGAGTGGCAGCAAAAGTCTGCCTTTATTTCCAGCCCTTTTCTTAAGTTTTGCCTTTTCCTCCTAAACCTCCTGACTGTAGTTTAACTGCTACAGTTGGACATTTTTCTAAGGATAGTGCTGCGTAATTTGAATGGTTGAACACTGTGTGTCCTGTGGTGAGTGGCTCTTGCCGAAACCTCTTTGTGTGTCTTTTGAGTGAATTCCGTGTTAAGTCAGCCTCTTGTACTTGTTCCTCAGGGTGCAGATTTGTCCCACGTGTTCTGTACCCGAGAGGCCGCACCTGTGATCAAGTCATACAGCCCGGAGCTGATTGTTCACCCGGTTCTGTGAGTGGAGCCATACATGGAACGCTTTACTTGCAGCAACTATCCTCAGCTATGTGGTGTCTTTATGTTGTCTCATAGAGCCTCTGTTAGGTAGCTGCTGTACTGGGAGTTGGTGTAGTTGGTGTCAGAATCAATGAGAAAGCTATGATGTGCCTGTTGTCTGTGGTGAGAAGTCAAACAGCCATGTGTAACAGCATGGGATTAATTCTGAGCGCCAGGGTGATGTGCCCAGGACTTACCCTGTGGCCGGTCAGGAATGGCTAGGAGCTCCTAGATTCAGGAGAGGTCTGTGGGTCTGCCTGTGGATAGTGCACTTATGGCAGGATGAGAGGCCTATCAGGTTGTAACAAAACTGTTCACTCATTCAGCAAATGCTTCCATGCCAGACCGTGTCCTGCATTCCAGAGGGACAGTACCAACCTGAGCAGACCAAAACACCTGCTCTGTGCAGCTTTCTTTCTAGGGCAGCCCTGTGTCCTAGAACTTTCTGTGATGATGAAAATGTCCTCCCTTGGTGCTGACCACATATGGCTACTGAGCACTTCAAATGTGGCCAGTGGGACTTAGGAACTGAATTTTTACCTTAATTAAATTTAAAAGCCATACATGGCTAGTATCTACTATGTTGGGCAACCCAGCTCTGGGAACAGACAAGTAAGACAGCGGTGTGTCAGAGTGTGATAGACCATGGGAAGAATGGGAACAGGGCAGGGAGTACTGACTGTGCATGTGCCATGTATGCAGTTTTTGATAGGGTGATCATGGGCAGTGGCACAGAGAGTGGCATTCAAGTAAAAGCTTAAAGATGGTGAGCGAGCAAGTCCTGCAGACACAGGGAGGGCAGGGAAGCCCTTCCATACATAAGGAAGAGCTGGTGCAAGAGCTCAAGCTACAGGCGTGTTGGGGAATACTCAGGGGTGCTCAAGGCAGGTTGAGTTGACCAGAGGTTCAGAGCCAAGCTTTGCAAGTTGTGGAGGTCATTGTAAGGCTTTGGTTTTCACATACATGAGAAGGAGGCTGCTGGAGCATTTGAGCAGGTGACAAACAGGACCTAGTTTATGTTTTAAAAGGCTTATCTGGCCGCTGTATTGAGAATAAGCTCTTGGTACCCAGGATGGAAGCAGGGTTCCCACTAGGAGGCTATTGTAAGGATCCTAGTGATTGGTACACAATGGGATAGAAACGGAACAGTGGGTTAGGTTCTAGGAAATTAGGAAAGTACAGCTCCAGGATCTGCTGACTGCTGGGATATGAAATACAAAGAAAAAAAGAGCCCATGAATTGGGCTGAGTGAGTTGTCATGTAAGGAGATTGGGAAACTGGGGGAGCAGATTTGGGTGGGAGTGATGATCAGTAATTGGGTTTTGGATGTGTTTTTAGTTGCTTGTAGACATGGCTGGTAAGGTCAGATAGGAATAGGGCAGTTAGGGAGAGCATAAATCTGGGAGTTGTTAATGTGTGGACAGCGTTTAAAGTTAAAAGACAAGGATGAGGGCACGCAGTGCGTGAAGGCAGGGAGATGGGTGGGGAGGTGGAAGAGGCCAGGAGCGGGGTCTAGGAGTCCAGTGAAGAACTGTTAGCAGATTGTTCTGTTATCTAATAGAAGGGCTGTGTCCCTGTGGTCAGAGATGAGGACTAAGAATGGGTGGTTGGATCTCACAGTATGGAGTTGTTGGTGATCTCAACAAGGGCAGCTTGTGGGGAACAAAGGGAGCAAAGCCTTTAGAGTGGTTCTAAGAGTCTTAAGAAGTAAGGTGATGAACAGGAAGGTGTTATCAACAAACAACAAAATGCTATACAGCTGTCAGGTCTTGTTCTAAAGAAGGGCACTCTTAACGTTTTAGAGGGATCGGTCACATGAGCATTTTAGATGATTTCCCACGTGTGTTTGATGTAGGGGACAGTCTGAATGTATAAAGTCTGTACTGTTATCTGAACTCCTGTGTGATGGAAACAAACTGGCAAAGAGCATTTTGAAATTAGCCACAATGTCTTATTCTAACGTGTTTAAAATTATGTTTATGAATCTTGTTTTTGTTTTTTTCAAAGGAGAAAAAAAGTGTTGTATTGACTCTGTTTCTGCTGGCAAGAAAGTTCCACTTTGGCTCAGCTTTGTTGAGACCCAAATCTTCTACTTACCTTTACAGATTTCACAGAACCTACGTGGGCCACATGAGTAAATTGCCAAGGCCCTTCCCAGGCCTAGAAGGGGCTCAGCAAGTGAGAGGTTCTGATACCTGAGTTTCAGTCCAGTGAATGTGCCTCTGCTTCTCTCATATTGTCCCCTCACTGGTACTCTGTTCAGCCAGAATGGGCTTTGCATTTTGTGTCAGTGAGGTCTTTCTCACCCTTACTCATACTACTCCCTCCTTCACCTTGTCTGCTTATTCCCCGAGAGTATGGCTTCCCCTTTAGCCTCTGAAGTAGGGGGGCTTTTCTTTTGTGCCCCTCTACCACTGGGTCTACAGGTGGGATATGTAAGCTCCTTGTTCCTCATTGCTCCTGCCAGCCCATTGCCCCTCTCTTATTCTGAAAACCTCTAGTTCCTTCAAACTCATATCATTAGACTCTGGTACTCGCTGCTCCTCCTCATGGCAGCTGTCTCAGATCCCTGGAATCATTCCTTGAATATTTCATGTCTGGCCCAATGTCTCTTCACCATTGCTCTCATTATTACCTATTTCTAATGTGTGTCACTGCTTTACTGAGTTATAACTTGCTATAAAATTCACTCATTTTAATTGTACCTTTCATGTATTTACCAAATTGTTACCATCACCACAATTTAATTTTAGAACACTTCCATCATTCTGAAAAGAAAACCCTTACCCATTACCACCTCTAGCTCAAGGCAGCCTCTGATCTTCCTGTTTCTGTATATTTGCCTCTTCTGAACATTTCATATAAATGGAATCATACAATATGAGGTCTTTTGTGTCTGTCTTCTTTCACTTAGCATAATGTTTTTGAACTTCATCCACATTGTAGCATGTATCCATCCTCAATTCCTCTTTTAAAAAAAATAAATTTATACCTCCTTCACTCATTTCTCCCATCCCTTTTCCTCACATCTGGCAACCACCAACCTATACTCTATTTATAAGCTTTTTGTTTTTGTATGTTTTAAGTTCCACATACAAGAGATCATAGATATTTGTCTTTCTTTGTCTGACTTATTTCACTTAGCATAATGTCCTGGAGGGCATTTAAATGTTGACAGCTAGACATGATGTTGGGGCATTAAAAGATAAACCTGTCTACAGAGAAGATTAAGTAGACAAGACTAAGAAGGCATGCTGGCTAAGTGTAGGGTGGGCTCCTGTATTGGATCCTAAAACAAAGGACATTGGGGAAAACTGGTAAATTTTGGAAAAATAATTTAGTTTCATTAATAAACAAAATTTTAAGTACTGTTATGTCCTTCTCTTCCCTATTTAGTGATAGCCCTAATGCTGTTCATGAAGTGGAGAAGTGGTTGCCCCAACTGCATTCCCTGGTTGTAGGACCTGGCTTGGGTAGAGATGATGATCTTCTTGAAAATGTCAAGGTAATGTATAGAATTACTAAACTAACCTCACCTGACAGTCTTGAGGCTTAGATCTCTGGAAGTCAGAACAGAAACGTTTTTCTTGAATTTCTTTTGTTGAGTGTTGTGTGTGCCTTTTCATGGAATAATTAAGGTGGATAAAAATTTGATTTAGAAGATAGAGGTGGAACTAGGCACATGAACTTACAACTGATATGAAGGAATCTCTTTTTTTACTCTTGAGACACTAGCTTTTTCATACTGTAGCAGGAGGAAGTCACTGTGGAATTGCTCAGATGTTTCATGATGTCACCCTGATGTTTATGTGTGCGACAGCCAATATCCAGACTGAGTAGTGTTAGCAGCAGGCAGGGTTTGGGGTCAGACTTGAGTTATCTCCCAGCACTGTCTCTTTTCTCCTGGGGACTGTGGCAGCTTGCTCAGCTTCCCAGGCCTTGTGTGTCCCTGTAAAGGAGTGATTGCACCCCCAGGGGTTACTGAGAGCCACATTTTATAAAATGCTTGGCACAGTGCCCAGTTAGGCACAGGACACGATACAGCTGAAGTCACTCACAGCTGACCCAAGTGGGAGAGGATATTTCTGAGAGTTACTCTAACTATAATACTTTTGCTTACATTCTATTTAGATAAAAGCACAAAAAGGTATTCTGTTGGTTCTAACTTTGTGTTGTCAGCTCAGTCCTCTTGAAAGCTCTTGTTAGTCTGCTTTTTTTTTTTAATCATTTCACATGGTTTCTGCAATTCATATTCTTTTTTTTTTAAGATTTATTGTTGTTTTTTTAATATATTTTTATTTATTTATTTATTTTTGACAGAGAGAGAGAGAGAGAGAGAGAGAGAGAGAGAGAGAGAGATAGATAGATAGAGAGATACAGATACAGAGACAGAGAACTGAACTGGGGGAGCTCCCAGTTCAGCATATGGTTCCGCATGGGACAGGGCCGGGATTTGATCCCCGGTCCCCGGCGCTGCAAAGTGAGTGCTTAACCCACTGAGCCATCCTGGCTTCCCCTAGTCTGCTTTCTTAACCTGGTGCTTTTCCAACCTTCTTAATGTTCTTCTTGGGTCTATAAGACCCTGGCCAGTTGGTTGGTAGCTTTGATCTCTGTTCTATTCCCTGCCATCCTTCTCAGATAAAACCAGTACATGTATAGTGAAACCGGGAGCTCAGTGATGCAGAGTGGGCATGAGACCTTAGTTCTAGTTCATTCTCACATGCATATATATGTTCATTTACTTTTTCATTTGTCATTTATGCTGTTTATTACTGAAAATTCGTTTCATGATGCCTTAATTTAAAAAGATTAAAATAATTTTTTATCCTCAAATTTGAAATAGAAGTACCAGCAGAATTAGTGAACATAAAGAGGCTGGACTGCACACCAGCCCCATGTTCTGTGTGTTCTCGCTACCTGATATCCTCCGACACTGCTAGAATCTCTCCAGGTGGACACATCTCGGGTCCTGCTTCCTGAGGTCTGTCTCACATCCCTGGAGCCCTTCTCAGGGCTCCTGTGTAGCTGCCCAGCTCCAGCCCCTGAGAGGGTGGTGGGATGCACCTGGTGTGAGATGATGCTGTAGCCTCAGGGCCACAAGTGACTCCAAATCAGCATATGTGTCTAATGCCCTCAGGTGATGGTTCCTGGCCATGAGGACAATAAAGGATTCAAAGTCATACTAAACATGATTTACTATCCTTATCGTCGTTAACCAAGAGGGGCTCTTTTTGCCCTCGGCTTTTGCCTTTTGAATTAAATTGAACAACAGTTGGAGTGAAAGGAGTGTATAGGGAACTATGTGTGTTTGTGGTACTTTCTTAGCAATGCTATTGGTAAAGAACATTTTTTAAAGATAGTAAATATGTTAGCTATACCAGAATTTAGTGAGAACATGGGTTTTAAGGATATCTTCCATGACAGATCTTCCAGTTCCAGCCTTTGAGGTGAAAGTTGGGGTTTGAAATTTCACGTTCCTCAAACTTATGAATATTCATTGAGTAGAAACATGGCCATGACAAGTGACAGGTGACTGGGTAAATAGAATTGAACAATAAATTAGTTTTGACTTTCAAACTGATAGTAGGTCCATTTATTATTGTCACTTTCAAAGTGTTAATTCTGTGGAGCACTCTGTACTAAGTGAAATAAGCCAGACACAGAAAGATGAGTACTGCATGATCCCACTTCTATGTTAAGTCAAAATAGTTGAACTCATAGAAGCAGAGAGTTGAAGGGTAGCTGGCAGAAACGGGTTCAGGGAAATTGGGAGGTGTTTGTCAAAGTGCACAAACTTTCAGGTAGGCCGGATGAGTAAGTTCTGGGGCTATAACGTACAACATGGTAACTTGAGTTAACAGTGCCGAGACTGGAAAAAAATCCAGCCATTATTGATATAACAAGGACAGTTTGCACAACAATGATGTAACCTGGCAACCAAGAAGAGTGGACTGTAATGCTCATGTGTGAGCAATGACTACTTCACTGTACTAGTCAGTGGGGTGCTAGACTCTGTTGAGTGAAAATGTATATGGGTAGCCGTTACATGTAAAATGACTGAGTGAGTAGAGCAATGAATCTGCATCAGATTTTGCATTAAGCTTGAACATTCCTCTGCAGAATCTATTCAGATGATTCATAATGCTTTTGGGGATGATGCAGTGAGTGCTGCGCAAATAAAAGTGTGGCACAAATGCTTCAAGTGTGGTCAAAAGTCTGTTGAAAGTGATCCACGTTTTCTGGAAGACCTGCATCAAGCAGAACACCTGGAAATGTGGAACATGTATGGGCTGCAATCAACAATGATTAGTTATTGACAGTGTGAGAACTAGAAGCTGATCTGGGGATTCCAAAAACTACTGTGTCTGAGATTTCGATGCAGAATCCTGGCATGAAATTTGTCATGGCAGAATTTGTTCTATGGCTTCTGCTGCCAGAGCAGACGAAACATGGTGCTGCAGTTGTTAATGACTTGTGGAAGAGACGCCGGTGTAACTGAGGTTTCAAGGTGCCTACTTTGAAGGGGACTGAGGCATCATTGTCCTATGTACAATACTTCTTGATCTTCAATAAATGCTGGGGAGGCCGGGATGGTTCAGTGGGTTAAGTGTTTGCTTTGCAGCCACGGGGACCGAGGATCAAGTCCTGGCCCCTGCCTATGTGGATCCATATGCTGAACTGGGGTGTGTTTCCCTTGCAGAGGCCCCCAGTTTGGTTCACACAGCCCCCAGTGCAGCTCCCACCCACCTGTGTGGAACCAAAACCATGTGAAAAGCTAATGATGTACAACTGTGGAGACTGCTCTGGGCCCTCCCCCTTCTCTCTGTCAAAAACAATAAAATAAATCTTAAAAAAAAAGGTCCCAGAAGGAGAGAGGTGGGCCCGGAGAACATTAGGTGTATATATATATATATAAAAGCCTCTATTTTTTATACTGCATGACTGGATACTTTCTGGACAGATCTTGTTTATTGAAATTTGCTAAGAGGCAGGTGAATGTTAAGGGTGCTCACATATGTGAGGTGATATGTTAATTAATTTGTGATTATTTCACATATATATCAAAACATCATGTCAGTCACCGGTGACCGACAGTACACTTTTCGTGTAGGCCGCGGTATTGTATGTTAACTGACTATATAAAATTTAAAAAAATACATTCTATTTAATCAATTTTAAATACCGTATTTTCCGGCATATAAGACGACCGGGCGTATAAGACGACCCCCTAATTTTACAGTTAAAACATAGGTTTAGGCCTATATTCGCTGTATAAGACTACAGCCTCGGGGGGTAGTTTTATACAGCGAATATAGGCCTAAACCTATGTTTTAACTGTAAAATTAGGGGGTTGTCTTATACGCCCAGTCGTCTTATACGCCGGAAAATACGGTAAGTAAGATGTCCCGCTTGTCTTTTCATTTTAAAATGGTTATTCCTTTTTTGTTTTCCTTCGCTATAATTTCTCCCTGTTTAGGGGACATTTTCATGTTCACGAGTAAAGAAAAATCTTTTTCTGCACTGGAACAAGAATCACAGACAACTGACTGAATATAAAGCATTTCTAAAATAATACATTGTACAAATTGCGGTAAATAATAAATATTCACACAGTAAATATATTCTGTATATAACATTCAGCCTTATCACAACCTAAACAGATCTCCAGTCACCAGCATTTTGGTGAAATCTGATAGAACGGGCCAAGCAGTGAGCAAGACAAAGTAGCCTGGGCACTTAATGGTTTAAATATGTACAATTTTTTTGACAACTATACTTCAGTAATGCTGGGAAAAAAGTGCCTGAAAATGGAACTGGGGAATACCTGCTAAATTCTCTTCTGTGTATCTCACACTTCTTTAGCTTTAAAAGTTTTTTATTTAATGAAGATTCTTGAAACAAAGAAAAGGAGCCCACCGCCTAGAACTGGAAGCCAACTAAAGTCTGTAAGGTGCTGGACTGTCGAGTGGTTCTGAACAGAATACCTTGTGACTCACACTGTCCTCTGGAAGAAGCAGTGATAATAAAGGGTGTCCCAAAATTCACGCAAGATTTGAATTTTGTGTCATTTGTGCGGTAAAGTGTTGCCAACGAAAAAAAAAGACAGCGTGACAGCTGACAATTCAGGGTTATTAAAAATGGGCATTACATGAAAGAACAACGTGTTTTCATTGTTGAGCAATGAAAATTTACAATTTTTAATTATAAACCTGTGTTTTCTACCAAATTACTTCTTGCGTGAATTTTGGGACATCCTTTAGATGCCAGTGTTGGAGGGGCAGCTCTACTACAAAGAGATCACCTAGAGAACAGATTAATGAGCCAGCAGCATGCATTCGGGATAACTAATCAAAGGCATGCAAATACAATTTAAAATAGCTCTAGATCAGGGTGGCCATTCTTTTGGCTTCCCTGGGCCACATAGGAGGAAGAATAGTCTTGGGTCACATATAAAATATACTAATACTAACCTCCATGGAGGGGAGTTAAGGGGATTGCAGATTGAGTTCAGTCACATCAGTCTCCCCAACATAATACTAGAGACTCCAGTAAACTCGGGTGAGCTTCCTGGTTGGCACACACACAGATGTGCCTGGAGCGGAACGTGTGTTTCCTAACTGACCAGGAAAGGGTTTGGAGCTCCTTGGGGGACCCTCCTAGACCTTACTCCTTGTGTCTCACCAATTGGCTGTTTCTGATTTTGTCCTTTATAATAAAGCTGTAATTGAAGGTATAGTGCTTTCCCAAGTTCTGTGAGTTCTAGCAAATTATCAGACCTAGAGGCGTGATGGGAATTCCCAAATTTGTATCTAGTTGGTCAGAAGTGCTGGCGGCCTGGCAACCCCTGAGCTGCTGCCTGGTCTTTGAAGGAAGGGCCGTCTTGTCAGAGTTTGCTCCTTACCTGTGGAAGTTGACCATCTCCAGGTGGTTAGCATCAGAATTGCACTATAGCAAGGATCTGGGAAAAGAGCACAAGAGTATGGTTCCAATGGCACCCTCTTTGGGCAGTCTCTTAGAATATGGACTCTTGCCAAACTTGTTCAGATCCTTTGTTAATCCTATTTCAGGGATCGGATTTCAAAGGGAAATAGTCTATTATAATACAATGAGAGGGATCTTAATTTGTAAATAATAATATATAGAGTAGCTACCCATGACCAGATGGGGCATAACTAAGCAAACTGTTGTTTGGCTGGAATACCATAACCATGCAGTTTTTTTCTACTACCATATTATAGGCAAGTGGAATGTGTTCAACCAGAAAAACTATCTGACATGGTATAAAAAAAAAATGTTGATTATAGCAACATAAAAGTCTAGCAATGGTATCCAACCTTTGAGCTTCTTTGGGCCATATTGGAAGAATTGTCTTGGGCCACACATAAAATACACTAACACTAATGATAACTGATGAGTTCCCCTCCACCCCCCAAAAAGAAAGGTCACAAAAAATCTCAATGTTTTAAGAAAGTTTACAAATTTGTGTTGGGCTGCATGTGGCCAGCAGGTTGTGGGTTGGACTGGCTTGGTCTATTGCAAGAGGTATCAGATGTGTATTTAAGGTGAAAAAAGAGTTTTCTATACTTTTTTTTTCCTCTGTGAATCTAAGTCCATAATAAAAAAATTTAGTATGTTTATTTTAATAAAAACAAACTACTTTGTTAAGCGCTCACTTTGCAGCCCTAGGGACCGAGGATCGAGTCCCGGCCCCGGCCTGTGTGGACCCATATGCTGAACTGGGGAGTGCCCCCAGTTCAGTTCTCACCAGGGTGAGACCCTGGCCCAGTTTCTGCCCTGTGCAGCCCTGCACCCGCCTGTGGAATGAAGCTATGGAAAAAACCGATGATGTGCAACTATGGAGACTGTTCTGGGCCCTCCCCCTTTCTCTCTGTCTCTATCTCTCTCTCTGTCAAAAACAATAAGAATAAATCTTTAAAAACAAACCGCTTTGCCATGTACAAGTTAGAAGGTGGGGAGTGAGGGTGTGCCTCATTAAACTTCCCAGCCCAGTCTCCAGAGGTCACATTTCCATTCATTCTTGTGGATCTTTCTCCCTCTGCATGGAATATAGCAATCATGGTCGTGAGAATTGCTAACATTTCTTGAGCATTTCCTGTGCCCCAGCTAATGCAAAACAATGCATTATGCTTTCTTATCAGCTTCCCACTCAGTGCCTGCTACATAGCAGATATTTATTAGATGTTTTCTGAATGAATTCATTATCTGGTGTAATCTTTAAAGTAACACTATTAGATTTTTATTCTTATTGTTTTTCTGATGAGGACATTGAATCCTGGAGATGAGACTTTTATAGAGCATGGAATTCACTCATTTAAAGTGTATAATTCAGTGATTTCTAATATAGATTTGTGCAACCATCGCCATGATCAATTTTAGGATATTTTCATCACCCCAAAAAAGAAACCCCATATCCAATAGCAATTGCTCTGTGTTCCTCTCAACCTCCCAGCCCTTGGCAACCACTAATCTACTTGCTGACTCTGGATTTGCCTACTCTGGACCTTTCATGGAAATGGGAGTCATATACCATGTGGCATTTTGTGACTATCTGTATTCACTCAGCATAATTTCAAGGTTCATCCATGTTGTGTCAGTACGTCACTCCTTTTTTATTGCTGTTTAGTATTTCATTGTATGGGTAGGCTACATTTTGTTTATCCACTCTCAGTTGATGGAGATTTCAGTTGTTTCCACTTTTGGCTATTATGAGTAATGCTGCTACTAACATTTGTTCACAACTTTTTGTGGTGACTATTTCCCATTTTTGAGCTGCCAGTGTTTTCCATAGAGTTGCACCATTTTATATTCTCATCAGCAATGTATGAGGGTTCTGATTCCTCTGTATCCTCTCTAGTACTTGTTATTGTCCATCTTTTTAATTATAGCTGCCCAGTTAAGTGTGAAAAGGTATCTCAGTGTGTGTGTGTTCTCATTGTGGTATGATTTATGGTTTTTTTATGGCAATGATGTTGAGCCTTTTTTTATGTGCTTATTGGACATTGTAGATCTTTGACATATCCATATCATTTAAAAAAGTGCTTGTTTTTTACTGAGTTTTAAAAATCTTTGTATATTCTGAATACAAGCTCTTTATCACAGATAGAATTTACAGATGTTTTCTCTTACTCTGTGAGTTGTGTTTTCACTTCCTTGATGGTAGTTTGCAGCAAAAATTTTTAAATTTTTTTTTTAAGTTTTTTTTTTTTTTTTTGACAGAGAGATACAGAGACAGAGAGAGAGAAAGAGAGAGAGATACAGAGACAGAGACAGAGAACTGAACTGGGGGAACTCCCCAGCTCAGCACATGGGTCCACATAGGCCGGGGCCGGGATTCGATCTCTGGTCCCCGGCGCTGCACAGTGAGCGCTCAACCCACTGAGCCATCCCGGCTTCTCCCAAATTTTTAATTTTGATAAAGTTCAGGTTTTGTTTTGTTTTGCTTTTTGTCACTTAAACACTTTTTGTGTCTTATCTAACAAGGTTTTTTGGCTTAACCCAAGATTTACTCCTGTATTTTAAGAGCTTTATTGTTTTAGCTCTTATATTTAAGTCTGTGGTCCATTTTAAATTAATTTTTGAATATGGTATAAGGAAGGGCCTAATTTATCCTTTTGCAAGTGGATATCCAGTTGTTCCAGCACTGTTTTTTGAAAAGACTCTTCCTCTAGTGAATTATCTGGGCATCCTTGTTGAAAATCAATTGACATGAATGTAAGGGTTTATTTCGGGACTCATTTCTGTTCCATCAGCCTGTACAGCTGGTCCTTGTGCCACTGTCTTCATGATAGTAGCTGTGCATTAGTTTTGACATGGGAAATTGTGGAGCTCTCAGACTCTTTATTTTATATTTAGATGTTACATTTTATATTCATTTATACTTTATATGTCATTAGTTTTAGTATTTAATATTTTTAATATTTTAGTGGCTACATCATAATATACTATCATGAATTTATTTAGGCTGTTTATAGTTCTTTTTATTATATCTGTGATGTCTTGAACATTTCTGTATATATATTTGTCCATTTCTTTGGGGTATCTTCTTTAGGATATATATCTACAAGTTCTGTTGCTGAATCAGAGCTATAGCAGTTCGCTGTCCCAGTAGGCTGCCCTTACCAGGATTGCTGTGGGGTGCTGTCATTCTTCTCACCTCTACCTGGTCTCTCATATGGGAATGCACCTTGTTTTATTTTAGCTGTGTCTTCTTCTTGGAGATATAGCACTGCATCTCAGCCATCCTCTGGGTGTGGCTTCTGTACCCTTCTTGTTTTAGCCTAGATTATTAACTAGATGGCGGGTGAAGCTGCCATTTTGGGGAATGGTGATGGTGCCATCATCCAGACTTACTTGGAGCTATTGCCTTGTTGTAAGTGTGTACTCGTGGCCCTGACTACTGCTAATGTCAGCCATCATTGCAAATGAATTTTAAATGCACTGTGCACTTTATACAAATTCTCTGAGTGATGGAAGCAAATCAGTCCTTGAATGGGTGGCTTTGATGCATGAGTCTGTGCAGTACTCTTAGCCATCCAGGAGACCTGAGTGTTTTGTGATGTTACGTTATGCAGATACTACCCATTATGTTCACTCACATTTCCCAGTGTCTGAATATTCACTTTAGTCTACTGTGGTTTATAAGAGCTTTTTTCCAAAAGATTTATTTTATCATTTTGTGAGGTGAGAGAGAGAAATGAGACAAGTGGGGAGGGCCCAAAGCAGTTTCCATAGCTGTACGTAATTAGTTGTTACATAGTTGCATTCCATACAGGTGGATGTGGGGCCGCATGGGGCAGGAACCAAACTGGGGGCCTCCCGCATGGGCGGTGAGAACCCTCACTGTCATCTCAGCAGTTACCAGCTGCGTCACAGTTCAGCATGTGGGTTTGCATGGGCTGGGGCCAGGATTTGATCCCCGGACCTTGTGGTTGCAAGGCAAGCATTCAACCTGCTGAGCTATCCCAGTATCCCCTGTAAGAACTTTAATAGGAAAAGTACAAAGAGATGAAGATGTTAGTGTTATGGCAAACACCAACATGAAACCAGAGATTTAAAAATCTGAATTATTAATAGCAAAAGCCAAACTAAAGGCAAGCACAGTATTTTGATTGTAAAATAAGGAAAGAAGCTTCTATGAAGCTCCCATAATCTGATCCTCGTTTAAACATGGGGCTTTTGTAAACACTCCCAAAGCACCAATTAGTGTTGGCAAAGTATCGCTGAGACATCGGGCAGGGCAGATCATGCTTTGTGGGGTTTCACATTTCTTTTTCAGAATAACTTTTAATTAAATATATGTGGATTTATCTTTTAATGTTTTAAGTTATTTCTGCTTACCATACTTTTTTATTCTCTTAATGTTTTATATTAAGTGTATCAGGTACAGATCATTTTTACATACTATTGTAATATATAATCTTATACTGGTTCATAATTGTAAGCAACCATATGGTGATTATATTGTGAGGTGATAGGCTTTTCATTTTCTTGCAGAGCATTTTAGAAGCATCAAAGGCCAGAGGTGTCCCCATCGTCATTGATGCAGTGAGTGTGGCCTCTCCTCTCCTGTCCCCTCCTCACGTCCAGGCCACCAGGATCGTGCAGTAAACGGGAGTCCTTGTTCTGTGCAGGACGGGCTGTGGCTAATCGCTCAGCAGCCATCTCTCATCCAGGGCTACCGGAAGGCCGTTCTCACTCCCAACCGCGTGGAATTCGGCAGGCTCTCTGCAGCTGTGGTGAGTTTGTTGACCACCCAAAAGACCCGGTGCAACCCCTCCTTATCCTGAGGGGTGAGCAACACGTGTGGTTCTACCTGTACTGGTCCCTGCGGGTGCATCTGCAGGGACAGACTTGAGATGGCGAGTAGATGCATGCATTTCTACGATGCACATTTTTTCACATGCTGACAGTGCTTTTTTGTTTTGTTTTTTTGGTGATGTTTGTGATGGGGCTTTTTCCAATTGGTGCATTTTTGATTGGATGAAAGGTGGAATGGCTTTGGGGCCAGTCAGCCCCTCCCGCTATGCACTCTGTGCAGATCACTCCTTTCTTGTCCTGGGTTACTCATCTGTGAAATGTGGATAATGATGGCATCTGCCTCATAGGGTCTGTGAGGATGAAATATGTAAATCCATTAGTCCTTACATATCAAGTGCTACATGAATGTCAACGCATTATCATTTAAAGTTGAATCACTTTTGCAAACTTTAAAATCCTAGCCATGAACAATGTGCTTTACCTTTTCTCTGACAAGGTAGGGAACAGGCACCAGAGCAGTATTTCTGCCTCAAGCCACAGGATTGGTATCCATCTGGAGATTTGCTGCCCAAGATACCTTGGGCCTCCTCCTACCTGTGGATGGATTGCATGTGTTGGCGGGCAGAGCTCAGCCCGGGAATCTTTTATACGTGAGAGTCTGAGGATTAGGATGGATGGGGCAGGACATTCATTGTATCCATATTTATGAGCTCATTTCACATATCTAATGACAACTCTGTTTGTGGTGTCCTGCGTCATAGCTGAGAGATGCCGTGGACAGCAGCGATGGTCGTGGAGCTGCGCTGAGACTCAGCCAGGCCCTGGGGAATGTGACTGTGGTCCAGAAAGGGGAGCAGGATGTGATCTCTGATGGTGAACAGGGTGAGTGGCCTTGGGCTTCACGCTGTGTGTCAGTCAGCCAGCCAGCCAGTGTGGCCATGCTGGGTATAAGCCCCAAGCAAACTTGTCATTCACACATGGTCCAGGTGCTCAGTGTTCTCAGTGTCACACACGTTCGCGCATCACGTGGTCACTCATGTCTCACATATGTATCACATGTGTCCACATACATAGGGACTTCCTGATGAGCTTGTTAACCACAGCTTCTTCAAAGTCCATTTTTATTTTTCATTATTTTGCAAAGGGAAGTGACAGCCACGTGTGTTGATCATAGTTGATACCAGGTGTACTGGCTGAAGTTCTGGTAGAGATTTGTAAGAAGCAGCCCAATGGAAGGTGGCTGTAATAGCAGGTGTTGCTTCAGGGTCCAGGATCTGCCGCCTCCATCTTGCCTGTGGCATAAATGCACTTATTCTACTATTTTACTGCATTTTGTCCTATTTTTAAAAAATGACTAGAAAGTGAAGAAGTCCTAGAAGCTGACACTTGTGATGGGAATCAGCAGGTGCTGCATGTTGGAAATGTTCCAGTCACATTCTGTCCATGGGAGCCGGTGGACTGCTGTGTGAGAGCAAATCAGGGTATAGGCAGAGTGCCCAGGATGCACCGTCAGCACTTGTGTCTACACAGTGAGGTGCATAACCAGAGATCGTATAACACCTCTACCTCCCTTCTTTAAAACCTGATCAGGGGAAGCCAGGATGACTCAGCTGGTTAAGCACTCGCTTTCCAGCCCCGGGGACCAAGGTTCCAATCCCAGCCCTGGCCTATGCAGACCCATATGCTGAACTAGGGTGTGCTTCCCATGTGGGAGCACCCCAGTTCAGTTCTCGCTCCCCAGTTCGGCCCCTGGTTTGAGGGGTTGTGTCTGCCATGTGGGAGGCCCCCAGCCCAGTTCCTTCCCTGCGGGGCCCCCTCCCACCTGTGTGGAACAAAACCATGTTGAAAATTGATAACATACAACTATGGAGACTGCTCTGGGCCCTCCTCCTCTCTGTCTCCCTATCTCTGTCTCTCTTCTGTCTCTGTGAAAAGCAATAAAATAAATCTTTAAAACCTGATCAGGGGAAAGCCGGATGGCTCAGTGGGTTAAGCACTCACTGTGCAGCACCAGGGACTGGGGATCAAATCCCGGCCCCGGCCCATGCGGACCCATGTGCTTAACTGGAGAGTTTCCCCAGTTCAGTTCTCTCTCTCTCTCTCTCTCTCTCTCTCTCTCTGTCAAAAATAAATAAATAAATAAATAAATAAATAAATAAATAAATAAATAAATGAAAGTGACTATCTTTAAAAAAAAAAACGAAAAACCTGATCAGGAGGTAAAGAGCACACCAGTGTTTTTGTTTTTGTTTTTTTTTAATATATATATTTTTATTTACTTATTTTGACAGAGAGAGAGAGAAAGAGAGATACAGAGACAGAGAGAGAACTGAACTGGGGGAGCTCCCAGTTCAGCATATGGTTCCGCACGGGCCGGGGCCGGGATTCGATCCTGGGTCCCTGGTGCTGCAAAGTGAGCACTTAACCCACTGAGCCATCCCGGCTTCCCCACACCAGTGTTTTTAACAGAGAATTTAGTACGAAGAATTGTTGTCTTGGTGTAGAATTGCTGACTAGGTCCTGCAAATCAGGGCCGGTAGAAAAGAGAAGGCATCCTTAGTCATGCATGTGTGCACTCACACACATACTTTGTGTCTCACATGTTGGGCAGGAAATGCAGAGTGAGTTTCCTCTGAGGGATATTGAAACTATGGGTTCTTTTATTTCTAGAAGGTGCTCTGGACTAACAAATTCAGAGCGCATAACAAGATATTTTGAAGGTATTTTCCTACAAAATCAAAATTTCTCATTATAAATACAACATAAATGAAGTCCTGATGATTAGCGGCCAAGTCCACTCAGGGTGCTAGCACTGTGTGTGCCTCCTGCAAGGTGGACAAGTGTAAGATGCCCTGGTGGGCTTGGGCTTCAGGAGCCTGCAGACTGAGGGCCCCGTGTGGCGCTGCAGGTGTGTATTCTCTGATCTCTGTTCCAGCACATCCCTCAGTGGTCCTGAGTCCAGGTCATCTCCACTGAGCGCCACACTATAGAGGTGGTTCCGGGGCAGCCTGGCCTGTGCTTCCTCTCCTCTAAAGGAGAGGCTTCCTTGTTAGGAATAGAATGGGGAAGAGCCATAGACGCTGGAATACCCATGGCAGAGATGGGCGGCCCCCTCTGACGCCTGTCTCACTGTTGCTCTGCAGTGCTCGAGTGCAGCCAGCAGGGCAGCGGCCGCAGGTGTGGTGGGCAAGGAGACCTCCTCTCGGGCTCCCTGGGCGTCCTGGTGCACTGGGCACTCCATACTGGACCTGAGAAAACAAACGGGTATGGTGACACCATCTATCCTCCTGTGAAATTTTTGTACTGTAAGCTGTTTTAGTAGCTCATACATCTCATGACTAGCTGCTTGGAACATTCCAAATAAAATAGTGGTGTTCGTGTTGTGGAAGAGGTCCCAGAGCAGCGGTTGACCCCAGGACCTTCACCTGGGAAGCTCCTGTGCTGTAATGTCTGGGCCCTGCCTTGTCAGTTGATGTCGATGGGCTCTGGGGCATCCCTAGCTTTTAAAGCTCTCCAGGTAACTAATGTGCAGCCAAGTTTGAGAACACTGTTCTAGGAGGTCCAGGGTACCCTCTAAATCAAAATACTAAAATAGAAGACATGCAGGTGGAGGTAGAGCTTTGAATGCTATCCTGAAAGATGAATTTTCTTTAAGAGGCAGCAGAATTCTAAGATGTGGCTTTGGCACCCATCATGGTGACAGTGATGGCTGCACATGCTGGGTTGGGATGTCCCGGGCCAGAGGGCCCTGCCTAACATCTGGTAACGCAGTGCTGGGCCTGTGAGGTTGCAACACACCTGGCAGGCAGGGAGCATCCACCTGGGTGCATGCACATGGAAAGAAGAGGTATAGCGGGACACTAAAGAGCACTTTTTAACTATCACTAGTAAGTTCTGATGTGCCAGGGAAAAATTTCTGTGTCCTAACCTTTCTCCAGATGGGTGTTTTTGATGATTCACTTTTGTCAGGAAAGATCAGTATCAGGGGATAGTTATTTTAGCTGTAGTAAAGCTACCTTCTGCCTCAGCAGCATATCAGACTAGAAATTGCCAACTTAGGGTCTCAGGGCGGAAATAGGAAGAAAATCAGAGCCTTTGGTGGCTTCAGGCCCCTGATATCTGACGCAGTCATTGGAGACCAGGGACTTCCCGCCTCCCAGGTCGCCTTGCTAATAATGCCTCTGCCCTCTAGTTTCAGCCCTCTCCTCGTGGCCGCCTTCGGTGCATGTTCCCTCACAAGGCAGTGCAACCACCAAGCCTTCCAGAAGCACGGCCGTTCCACCACCACCACCAACATGATTGCAGAAATTGGACCTGCATTCAATAGACTCTTTGAAACCTGAGTCACTGCAAACAGGAAGAAAGTGGGTACCATGATGGGAGAGATTGCGTTCATAATGGAAGAATTCTTATCCAGTGTGTCTGAGTCCTCCGGGTCACCAGAGTGGCGTGGGCTGCTTGGGAGATAGGATATGTAGGTCAATGTAGAGAATTTAAGAATGAAGCAATTTTGGGTTAAACTAATATGCAGTTTGAGGTGTTAAAATGACACTAAAAGTATTTCTGAATTTTTCTTAGCTCCTCAGCAATCACTGAGAAAGAAATTTGGAGATTCACTTGAGAATGAGGAAGTTTTTCATCAACTCAGCTGAATTTGTGAGCTTACTCTAAGATCAGATTTGTTTTAGTCCCTCTGAGCTTATGTCTTCGTATTCTCTACTGACACACTACGTGCTGCTTTCAGTTCGTCATGCTTTCTCCTTATTGGATAATCCTCTCAGAGGGCTCCAGTTGGTCATTTCCACATATCTGCATGAATCACAAGTTTTTTTTAAATTGAGACCCACCAAAGGATGTGGCGTGCATTCTTTAGTTCATTTTTATTTTTTGAATAGTGCTTATGTGGAAAAGGTCTGAGCAGAAATACTAAGTATTAGTTATTTTAGTTAATTGGTTAAAGTATTCGGAATAGTCAGTGATCAGTTTGACTTTGGAAATCCTTTTGGAGGAATCATGGGAAAATCAGAAAGGAAAACTTGATGGGACACTGATACCTGAATGCACGGGTGGGCGCCCTGAAATACCTTGTGTCTTACACATCCCATGTCTGCACACAAGTCTGTGTGGTGGCTGATGGCATGAGTGGAAGGGATACCTGAGTCACTGCTGCTGTTCCTGGTATGGCTCAGCAGTGTGCTCTTGGGTGGAAGGCCTCAGGATGCTGAGTTTGTGGGAGACACACAAGGAGACCGGGGTGGGGGTGGGGGACATGGTGGTCATGCAGTCCTCTGGTTTGAAAGTGGGTGTCCTCAGGAAGGTTTAGATTCCATTAAAGAAGTTGATATTTCTGAAATTGTAATAAATGAGATTTTATTGTTAGCCTCTGGTTCGCTTTTGTTTTGTTGTCTGTATGGATGCTTACATGGTTTTCTTTGTGGCCTGAGAGTTACTTGTTTTCTGTCCTCATTTCTCTGTGGGGTTTGGTTTCTCAGACACGTATTTCAGTATACTGTTTAGTAGTGCCTTCTACAAGGGCAAGACCTGTCCATTACTTTATTTATTTATTTCCTTATTTTTTAAAGATTTATTTTTATTGGTTTTTGACAGAGATGGAGAGAAGAGGGAGGGCCCAGAGCAGTCTCCATAGTTGACAGCATTAGTTTTCCATATAGTTTCACTCCACAGGTGGGCACAGGGCTGCACAGGGCAGGAACTGGGCCGGGAGCCTCCTGCATAGGCCCCAGCAAGAACTGAACTGGGGACACACCCCAGTTCAGTATATGGGTCCACACGAGCCGAAGCCAGGATTCAATCCCTGGTCTCCGGGGCTGCAAAGTGAGCGCTTAACCTGCTGAGCCATCCCAGCTTCCCCTGTCCATTACTTTAAAAGTCTGTCTTCCCTTTATGATTATTACTCTTGGGTAAAACTTTGTGGTTCAGACACCTCACCCCAAACAGATCTACTTTCTTTAAACCAGCCATGAACTTTTAACATTTCTTTTAAAATATTTGGCACTGTTTCTCACATCTAACTCTAGAAGCTTTATCTATGTGTACTTTTTCAGAAAAAGTCATGGACATTTTTTCCTGTGGGGAATTACATCTACCACATTTTCCGGCGTATAAGACGACCAGGCGTATAAGACGACCCCCTAATTTTACAGTTAAAACATAGGTTTAGGCCTATATTCGCTGTATAAGACTACCTCCCATTTCCGAGGCAACACCAGTTCTTTTTTTAATTAAATTTTTAATGAATGACATTTTTCGAACATACCGTAATATACCGTACATTGATACCATAAGTGGAAGGTCTCTTCACAAATGGCAATGCCATGAACTTGACCGAGAAACAAGAAATCCAAAAGAGAACATTAACAATGATGGCATCATCTGGAAAGAAAATTACATGAAGAACTTGCAGAAAACGCTTGTTTGTGACTGACTGGGATGATAAGAGGTTTTTCTAGGCAGAGGAGCATTGTGAGCTTAAAATCCTT
>PVKE010021320.1:0-26643 GCA_004027555.1 Craseonycteris thonglongyai | reverse complement strand
TCTTCAGTGCATAGTTATTTCTATTTTACTTTTTGACAGATAGAGAGAGAGACAGAGACAGAGACAGTTAGAGAACCAAACTGTGGGAACTCCCCAGTTCAGCACGTGGGTCCTGCCTGGGCCGGAGCCGGGACTCGATCCCCGGTCCTCATGGCCTCAAAGCGAGCGCTCAACCCGCTGAGCCGTCCCGGCTTTCCCCCACCTAAACAATTTATATGAGGTACAAGTTCAGTTAAAATATAAGGCTACAACTCACAGTCACACAAAAAGGCACTTAAGTGAAAAACTTTGTAATATAGCATAAGCTTCGCTTATGTGGTCCACATATGTGGTCCACAAAGTCTAAAATATTTACTATCTGGCCCTTTACAAAAAAGTTTGCTGACCACTGCTCTAGAATGAAAAGCACAAGTTGTTTAAATATAAGCTACTAGTTATCCAACAAAAACTGTCTTTATTCAAACCAATCAGCTGAAAAAGGGGGGGGAAGAGAGTGATTAACATTAGTGGGGTGTGATTTGGCCCTATGATGCCAAAGAACTTATACATTCTAAATGGATGAGTTATTTTTGTATCAGGAAGAGACAACCACATTTTTCCCTCAACATATTTACATAGCATTTTTAACTGTAATCAGAATGCTCCTATTTCATTAGTAATTTCAGTAGTTATATTTCTAGAAAGACCTGATGATACCTGTGGGCACCAACTGCTCCTGAGTACTTTTCAGTTCCACATTTGGTTTTATATCTGAAAAAAAAAAAAAAGGATTATAAATATCAGCTGCTTAGAGTAAACATTTTTTTTCAGACTTGAGCATCGTAAATTTAAGGAAGATACTGTTTTTGGAAGTCTAAAGATACCTCTTTAGAGCAGGACTATTCTTTTTCTATATCCTCCCTAAAAAGTGCCTCAAAGAGAATAAAAGGAATTATCTACACAGCAATTGTATTTTAAAGAGATTAAGAGGGAAAAAATAGGCCTTTGTATTTAGCCACATAACTCTCATCTGGTATCATCTCTCCTCACTCTAAAGAGCTTCCTTTACCATTTTTAGTAGTGCTACTGTGTATAAGTGACAAATTCGTTTTCATTTATTTGGAAATATCTTTATTTTACTTTCAATTTTTTTTATTTTTTTATTTTTTAAGATTTGGGTTTCCTTGTATGGTTTTTATTTATTTATTTATTCTTTTTTGTTTGTTTGTTTTTGACAGAGAGAGAGAGAGATACAGAGACAGAGAGAGAACTGAACTGGGGGAACCCCCAGTTCAGTATATGGGTCCGCACGGGCCGGGGCAGGGATTCGATCCTCGGTCCCCGGCGCTGCAAAGTGAGCGCCTAGCCCACTGAGCCATCCTGGCTTCCCCTACTTTCAATTTTAAAAGATAGTTTTACTTGATAGAGAATTCTCAGTTGACAGGGTTTCCCGCCTCCCTTAGCACTTTAAAGATAGCCTCCCACCTAGACTATTGTTTCTAGTGAGAAATCAATGATGTTTTGTATTGTGTGTGTATATAATTATATGTGTGTGTACATACATATAATTCTTTTCTTCTGAATGCTTTCAAGATTTTTTCTTCACCTTTGATTTTCAGCAATTTGACTATGACAGGCTTATGCATGATTTAATTTGAATTCATCCCACTTGGGTTCACTAAATTTCTTATCTGTAAAATTATTTTCTCACCAAATTTGAGAAATTGTTTCAGCCACTATTTCTTCAAACATTTTATCTCCTCCAATCTCTTTCTCCTTTCTTTCTAGGACTTCAAGTACATGTATGTTAGGCTTTTTCATATTTTCCCACAGTTCCCTGAGGCTCTGCTCTCTTTTCCCCCAGTGTTCCTCTCTGTGTTATTCAGATTGATTACTTTCACTGATATCTTCAAATCCACTTACTCTTTCTTCTGTCATCTTAATTTGTTAAGACTGCACAATGAGTTTTCTATTTCAAGTTATTGTAATTTTTAGTTCTAGAATTTTCCATTTTGTCTTTTTTAATAGTTTCTCTGCTATGATTTATTTCATTCATTGCAAGCATATTTTCCTTTACATCTTTGAGTATAATTATTACATCTGTTTAAGATCCTTGTCTTCCAATTCCAATATCTATGTTATCTTGGGGTCAGTCACCATTGATTTCCTTTTCCCTTGACTATGAGTCATATTTTATAGTTTCTTCATAGGACCTAATAATTTTGGATAGTACAGTGAAGAAGACATCTATGCATGGGGGCAGTCTGGTGTAGGGCTAAACAGGGTCAACAAGGCATCCACATATTAGAGGCAGCCTTGTATGGTAAGGTGACCAGATTTTAACATTGGTAAAGCGGGACACCATTGACCAGGGGGGAGGGGGTTCTTGATTAAAAATTTGGTCTATCTCCCACCGTTCCCTAGCTTGTCGTGCATTCTTTCCAAAAATCGGGACTTTTTTAAAACGCCGCGGGACGCGGGACAAATTGTTAAAAATCGGGACTGTCCCGCCAAAAGCGGGATGTCTGGTCACCTTATTGTATGGGGGTGTCAAAGTCCAAGCAATTGAGAGAAGTGTTCACACAGAACAGTGGCCATGATATGGGATGTCAGAACCCAAATGAGGCAAGGAAAGCATATGTGCTGAGGAGGATATGGTAGTGGCAATTGATGATTGGTTAAATAAAGGAGGATTGATCAAATAAGTAAATATAATAAAGATAATGAGAAACAGGTTTTTCTGTCAGAGGAGTTACAAATATGAAAACACATGGTATTGGACATGGGGATACTGGCATGAATAAAGGCTTCTACCACATATAAAGTATAGGTGTAAATATGCGCCTGTGTGTATGTATAGGTATATATACATGTAGTTCTTAGCCCTGTCCACTGAGAGCACCTGGGAGAAGTGATACTACAGCTTCTAGCATCCAGATATTAATTTTTTTATTGTTTGAGAGCAGAGAGAGAGAGAGAAGGGGGGAATGCCCAGAGCAGTCTCCATAGTTGTACATCATTAGTTGTGACACAATTTCATTCCACACAGGTGGATGTGGGCCACGTGGGGTGTGAACCAAACCAGGGGTGAGAACCTTCACCACCATCCTGGTGGTTACCAGTTGTGCCGCAGTTCAGCATATGAGTTTGCATGGGCCAGGGCCAAGATTTGATCCCTGAGATTTTATTCCCGGACCACGTGTTTGCAAAGCAAGTGCTCAATCTGTTGAGCTATCCTGGTATCCCCAGATATTAACTTATAAATATTATTCTCCAATTAAAAGAACCAGGTCTCTGAAAAAATGCTGATTCCAAGGTTAAGGCAGGGAAAATATGAGCCTGGAACATTTTCTTATGCCAGAAAGCAAGGAAATGTTCACATAGTGAAGAGGTATGTTAAAAGAAAATAGAAATCATGCTGAAGAGGTTTCCATTGGCCAAATCTACGACAAGGAAGCACAAAATGATAGTATTGGACTATATCACCCATAGGAAAAAAAATTTCATGAATCCATATTGAAATTTATTAAGTGGATAAATTGAAAGTCTGGTGATGAATGGAATATTTATATAGGTTCAAAGTGCTTCTCTCTAAAATAATTACTAAAGATGAAAAGAGTAACCATATAGCAGAGAACCTGGTAGATACTACAGTACCTAAACAAGGTGATCATCATCAGTAATAAAACAGGAAAATTATGTGCCACTTGGTAATGAAGAGAACACAGCATCATTTCTGTGATATTCCTGCCAAATATATACAATATGAATCTAACCACAAGAAAATAAATAAACTCTAAATGAGGAATAGTTTACAAAATAACTGGATTGTAATTCCCAAAAGTGTAAAGGTCATGAAAAGCTGAGGAACTGTTACAAACTGAAAGAGTGAAGAGTTACGAGTATGACAACTAATACCATGTATGATTCTGAGCTGAATCCCCCTGCAGGAAAGGACATTAGAGAAACAATTGGAGAAACATGAGTGGGGTCCAAGGATTTGATGGTAGTAATTTGTCAATGTTAATTTCCTGACTTTGATGGCTGTTTTGGGGTTGTGTAGAAGACAGAACATATACACTAAAGTATTCAAGGGTGATAGGGTAGGTATCATGTCAGCAATTTACTCTTAAAATTTCCGGAAAATATGGTTTCGTGTAGTGTATTGTAACTTTTCTCTAAGTTTGACAGTGTTTTCTTTTTTTTAAGTTAAAAAAAAGTGCTACCCATGAAACTTTTAATTGCACACTAAAGGGATTCTTAACAGAAAGAAAGAAAGAAAGAAAACCAGCTCAAAGGTTTCACATGAGCAACTTTCATGTGAAAACATCTTTTAGTTAGTACAGAGCAAGTTGGTTTTTGAATTGGTGACCTAAAGGAAAAAGGCCCTGGTTCCTTGAACCCTTTAAACCCTCTGACAGTGACATTTAAAGAGCTCTCAATATTTTTTCTAGTGGCCTTTGTGTGCTGTAGATAGTCAAAGAGAAGATTCGGACTACCTTAATATTCAGAACTAAAAGGAGGCATTAAAGCAATCTATAATCAGGTTATGTGAATATTCTTCTTAGGTACTGAAAAAACACTTAAAACATAAGGATAAAATATATTGAGGTACATTTGCTCCCCTGCCCCCAACTTAAAAGATCTTTATAAAAACCTGAAGCCCAGTAGTGGATAGATGGTAAAGGAATTCCCAACTAAGACCAGAAGCCCATGAAATATTTCTAAGTGTAGCAAAAACTTTTCAGTTTTTAATGGACCGTTTTGTCATTTCTTTACACTTCAATCCAAAAAAAAGAGAAACAACCCTCAAAAAGTCTCCATTTGAGGAAGTCTCCTGGGGTCATTTTAATGTGTTGGCAGTCAATATAGCTTTAAAATATTTCACAAAAGAATGCTCTAAAAGGCTAAGAAGGAAGGGTCTATATATTGCTTTTGATAGAAATATAGTTTCCTGTACTGATGTTTATACACATTTGGTACAGATGATGGAAGCATTCCAAAGTGGGTTAATTTTGTTGAAGTATAAACTTTTCCACATTTTTCCTGTTACTTGAATATGTAAAGCATGCTCCTGCCTCAGGGCCTTTATCTATCTATCTATCTATCTATCTATCTATCTATCTATCTATCTATGTATTTATTTTTTATTTATTTTTTTCCTATCAAGAAGTGTTAGTGTTTGTTGGGCCGTTAAATTTACCTTTCCCTCTGACCAGAATGTTCTTTCTCCAGCCATTCACCTGGCCCACTTCTTTTCATTCAGGTATGTGCTCAAAAGTCACCTTACCAAACATGCTTTACCTAATGACCTGATATAAAATGTCATCTTCCATGGTCACTTCTTTTCTGTTACCTTGCTTTATTTTTCTTCATAAAACATCTTCATTGTCACCACCTGACTTATTTTTTGGTCATTTTTGTCTTTATCTGCCTCCCCCATGAGAATGTAAGGTGTGTGAGAAAGGGGATGTTGTCTGTATATTTTATTGCTAGTTGGCTGTATCTTCAGCTCCCAAAATAGTGCCCACTCATGATGAACACTTAATAAGTATTTTTTTAATAAGTACATGAATTTTTACATCTCTATCGATGACCCTTATGAACACTCTAGATCAAGGTTCTGCAGAATACAGCTTACCACCTGCTTTTATGTGGACTGTGAACTAAGAATGATTTTTGTATATTTAGGTTGTTGGAAAAAATCAGAAGAATAGTGTCTCGTGCCACTTGAAAACTACAAAACTCAATTGTCAGTGTCCATAAATAAAGTTCTATTGTAACACAGCCAAACCCATTCATTTATATGTTGTCTATGGCTGCTTTCATACTCCAACTGCAGAGTCGAGTAGTTGCAACAGAGACTATATCACTCACAAAGCCTAGTTATTATCTGGTCCTTTACAGAAAGAGTTTGCCAAGCTCTGCTCCAGGTTTATTACTAATATTAATATTGTACTGTCTAATAGAGTAGGCACTAGCCACATGTGATATTTAAATTTCGATCAATTAAAATGAAAATTTTCGTTTTTCAGTCACACCAGCCACATTTCAAGTATTCAAAGAACACATAGCTGTGGCTACTCTACTGGACAGCACAAAAAACATTTCCATCATTGCTGAAAGTTCTACCAAACAGCACTGTTCCTGACTTTAGGATATCTCAGTGTTGCTTGGACTACCACTGCAAAGTTATAACTTTAAAACAAACATTAAAACTCTCAATCAGAAAAAAATAAAAATCAAACTATGTATAAAAATTAAGCAACCACCAAAAATTTAAAAATATACCAGGAAACAGTTTTAAAATGTCCATTTTTCAATCAATATTCCCAAAATTCTTATAATTGGAATTTCAGGAAAAAGTTGTGGTTTTCACTAATGCAGTTGTCAGCTATCAAGCATCTAGATGGCATCCTGCATACAAAGCATTTTACAAATTTGGGTGAAAAATTAATGTGACTTTTCAGTGGGTAAAAAGAAACACCACATGAGGCTAAACATCCAGATAAAATATTTAAAAATGTACTCATATGGGGGAAGCCAGGACGGCTCAACGGGTTAAGCACTCGCTTTGTTGCCCTGGGGACCGAGGATTGAATCCCGGCCCCGGCCTGTGCAGTCCCATATGCTGAACTGGGTGCGCTTCCCACGTGGGAGGCCCCAGTTCAGTTCTTGCCCCCTGGTTCGGCCCCTGGCTCGAAGGGGTACATGCCTCCCATGTGGGAGGCCCCCAGCCCAGCTCCTGCCCTGTGCAGCCCCTGCCCACCTGTGTGGAACAAAACCATGTCGAAAACTGATGATGTACAACTATGGAGACTGCTCTGGGCCCTTCCCCTTCTCTCTGTCTCTGTCTGTCAAAAAAAACATGTACTGATACATATATGCAAATTTATACATGACATTATGTTTCCATTAGGATTTTTTTCATATCATTGAATAAAATGATTTTTCTTATCTCATTTCAAAGCCAAAATTATCTAACAGGAAACCCTAGTTGACACTCATGTCACCTGTCCCCCTGCCCTTCCCATCAATACGTAGCCAATCTCATGACATACTTTAAGATTTAACTAAATCATTGGTGTTTTCCATTGATCCTCTACCTCTTAAATAACAAATTTTATAAAAGGTATGCATAACTAACGATTCTATTACTTAGATAGCTGACAAATATATTGGGCTGTGAAAGTTAAAGGCTATTTCTTTTGTAGCTTTCCAAAGCATTCTACAAATTCAAAGCTTTACTAGCAATCTCAAATTGTTTTCTACAAGTCCTGAAAACAAGTCTTCATCACATGCTTACCGAGAGATAATCAATTTCAAATTTGTTTTTATTCCTTCAGGTTCTCTTTTCATTGACAAAGATGTCATTTTTAAAATTTCACTAGCTAGAATTTTTGTTCTAACACCAAGATTTTTCTCAGAGATTCTAGCGTTGACACGCTGCAAAATAAAAGGGGGTAGATTACAAATAAAATCTAAACTTGGAAGTGGCAGGAGTCTGGTTAATTGAGATTTCATAAAAATTCACGTCAGAATGTTTTTGCCTCATAACTCTACTATGGACTATCTGTGAACAAAACAAAATATTCACATTAGCAACAAAATCTCTAACCATATTTTTAACTCAAATGATTATAAACTTGCCTTAATTTTGATGCTATTAAGCAATTTTCATGCAATGAAGAATATCAGCTAACAAAATTCTATTTTTAGTTTCAGAGATCAGATTCCCACTGGCTGCTCCGTTTTCCCAGTAGGAAGTGTAGGTGCTAAAGGAGAGCAAAATGTCAAACCTCAGACAGACTCATGACCTGGATGTGCCAGCTGCCAGCAGCAGTGCCAGCGCCTGACAGCTGCCAGAAAGCTGTCTCTGAACGCTGATGTCCCTTTTTATCTTTTTATCTTCATAACAGTAAATTGACTCCCCTATCCCAATGCCTCTTAAAAACAAAACAGCTTCTCTTTCTAAAATGTCCACTTTTTACTTTTTAACTAATAGCTCTGGAAACTGAGTCACTCACAACAAAAATGGTTTCACAATTGCAACATTAACACTTGGGACTATAAATGTGGCACAGAAGTGTTAGCTACTATTTCTGAAAGGTCCTCCACCAGTTTTCCTTATTCCTACCACCTATAATTATTCCTGGAATCTTGCCACTATAAAGACTGTTCTGTATACTGAAAAATTATCCTTATAACCAATGAAATTAGAATATTAGAAATGGAGTGGATATTTTAACTAGGTTAACTCTCTTTCTCCTTCCACCTGCTGCTAAAATTTTCCTCCAATATCCCCCCGCCACACACACACCAATTTGGGTTGTACAGCCTCTGCTTAGACACTTCCAACAATACAGAAGCTATTCCTTTCCATTTCAGAAAAACTCTAATGGTTAAAAAACTTCCTCCTTGGGAAGCCGGGATGGTTCAGTGGGTTAAGCTCCTGCTTTGTAGCCCTGGGGACTGAGGATCGAATCCCAGCCCCGGTCCATGAGGACTCATATGCTGAACTGGGGTGTGCTTCCCATATGGGAGGCCCATGGTTCAGTTCTTGCCCCCCACCAGTTCAGCCCCTGGCAGGAGGGGGTGTGTCTCCCATGTGGGAGGCCCCCAGCCCAGTTCCAACCCTGAGCAGCCCCTGCCCACATGTGTGGAACAAAACCATGTGGAAAATTGACGTTGTACAACTATGGAGACTGTTCTGAGCCCACCCCCTTCTCTCTGTCTCTATCTGTCTAAGACAATAAAATAAATCTTTAAAAAACAAAAACGTTCCTCCTTGAATGTAGCTGAACTTAAATTTCCTGAAGTGTCCATTTGAGGTCCTACTTCAGCTTTCTGGGAACATACAGGATAAGTTATTAGTCAGATGCTACCACTCAGTTCCCTAACTGTGGGGAGTTTTCCTTTGAGCCTGTTTAGTTTTTGTTTGTGATCCTCCAAAAAGGTGGCATCAAGCACTTGGCTTGGTAGCACAAACGAGATTCATGTTCTAGCATCTCTGGAAGATGAACAAGTATCATGGCACTTATTATTCTCCCCATTTTACAGACCAAATTCAAGACACAAAGAATGATAATAAACGTAAGGTGACATCAGTGACACATTAAGAAGAGAAACAGGATTAGTATCTTGAGTTTCACCTTTGTTTCAAAGAGTTTCAATGTTTCAAAGTGTTTTCCTATATAGATTTTAGATCTTAGAAGGTCAGAACTAGAAAAGATTTCAGACCCAATTAATTTCAAATACCTCAATTGTCTGTGATTGAGGGAAGACATTAAAAACAAGGAGCATGTCTTGAAATGAGAGTAATCCTTCCAACCATGAAGTATTTCCTTCCCTTCTTCCTTGGATTAAGGTAAAGTTTAAGAAATATCAAGACTACTTGTCTAAAGACACCAGATCAAACACAGCTCACACTACCATTCCAGTTCTTCCTACTTTGCCCTTTTCAATGAAGTATTCCATTTTCCCCCTAGATTAAATGTCTAATGAAGAAATTATAGACTATGGGGCACAGGTCTAAAAGAGCAAATTCAACATCTGGTGTTATTTTCCTTGAAAGGTCAGTTACTCTAAAGTTGTAGAAAAATAAGTATATTTATATTTTTCATGGATATCACATGCCACCAAATGAATAAGTAGAAAAAAAAGAGTGGGCATTTCATGTCATCATGCTTGAAAAAAATGTTTTTACTAAAATGACTGAATGCAACATATTACAAGTAATATTTTTATTTTATAACTGCAAAATGTCTAGTTTTGCTATAAAATAACTGAGGACAAAAGCAGAATCATTAATCAAAGTGGGTAATAGGTCTAAATGTGAAAGTTAGGGGAAGCTGGGATGGCTCAGCGGGTTAAACACTTGCTTTGAGGCCCGGAGACCGAGGATCAAATCCCGGCCCCAGCCCAGGCAGACCCATATGCTGAACTGGGCTGTGCCCCCAGTTCAGTTCTTGCTGGGGCCCATGCAGGAGGCTCCCAGCCCAGTTCCTGCCCTGCACAGCCCCACGCCCACCTGTGGAGTAAAACTATATGGAAAACTAATGCTGTCAACTATGGAGACTGCTCTGGGCCCTCCCACTTCTCTCTGTCTGTCTCTCTCTGTCAAAAAATAATAAAAATAAATCTTTAAATGTGAAAGTTAAAATGATCAAATTCCTTGTAGTGGGCAAAGATTTCTTAAAAAGGACATAACGTGTACTTAATTTGCAAAGGAAGCAAGTGATAAATTCATCTGCATTAAAATTAAGAATTCTATTTATCAAATATATTAAGAGAATAAATGAGAAAGTTATAGACTGGGAGAAAATATTTGCAATACACATTTAACAAAGTACCGGTATACATTTTCAAAATATAAAACAATCTCTACAAAAATCAACAAAAAAAATATATAAACAACCCAACTTTTTTTTTTTTTTTTTTTTATTGTTTTTGACAGAGATAGAGAGAGACAGAGACAGAGACAGAGAGAGAACTGAACTGGGGGAACTCCCCAGTTCAGCACATGGGTCCGCACCAGCCGGGGCCGGGATTCGATCCTCAGTCCCCAGCGTTGCAAACTGAGCGCTCAACCCACTGAGCCATCCCAGCTTCCCCTAAACAACCCAACTTTTAAAAAAAGGTACAGATTAACAATTAAAAAAAAAAATGTATAGAAGACTTATTCAGGTACTTGGATATCAAAAAGGATATCCAAATGGCCAATAAATATATGAAAAGGTACTCAATATCCTTGCTCATGAGGAATATGCAAATTAAAGCCACAATGAAATACCATTACACACCAACCAAAACAGCCAAAATGAAAAAGACTGACTGACAATAGCAAGTTGTGGAACAACTGGAACGCTCAGACATTGCTAGTGGGAGGATAAAGTGACCCAACCTCTTTGGAAACTGTTAGGTAATATCAAAGCTAAATATACACCTACCCTATGACCCAGAAATGCTAGTCCTAGACATATATCCAAGAGAAATGAATGTGTATGTCCACCAAAAGACATGCATAAGAATGTTCATAGGGAAAGCCGGGATGGCTGAGTGGGTTAAGCGCTCACTTTGCAGCCCCGGGGACTGAGGATCGAATCCCGGCCCCGGCCTGTGTGGACCCATATGCTGAACTGGGGAGTGCCCCCAGTTCGGTTCTCACCAGGGTGAGACCTGGGCCCAGTTCCTGCCCTGTGCAGCCCCGTGCCCATCTGTGGAATGAACCTATGTGGAAAAACCAATGATGTACAACTATGGAGACTGTTCTGGGCCCTCCCCCTTCTCTCTGCCTCTGTCTCTCTCTCTGTCAAAAACAATAAAAATAAATCTTAAAAAAAAAAAAAAAAAAAGGTTTATAATATAGCCAAGCACTGGAAACAAGCAAATGTCCAGCAACAGTTGAATGAATAAACAGGTAGTGGTATATTCATACTAAACAATAAAAGAGAATAAACTACTAATAAATGTAACAATATGGATGGATCTCAATATGTTGAGCAAAAGAAGCTAGACAGCAAAAAGCACATACCATAGGATTCCATTTATATGGAATTCAAGAACAGGAAAACTGATCTATGATGATGGAAGTATGAATGTTTAACTTGGGATGAAGGGGGTGTATTAATTATAAATGGGCACAAGAGAACCTTCTGGAGTGATGTGAATATTCCATATCTTGATCTGGAAGGTGTATATTGTATATTGGTAAATATTAATCAAGCTATCTACATAAGACATGTACTTATTGTGCAAGTTATTCTTCAATTAAAAAAAAATCTGCTGAACACTCATTCTCAAACATCTAAAATCCCCACCTTAGAAATGCAATTATAGCAGTATCTTCCCACTTCTGAAAAGTTTGAATTACAAGAGTTTTCCATGATTCTTCTATCAAGTCTTTGTAGATTATGTCTACACCAACCACCTATTGAATGGGCACCTTATATCTTAAAAATTCGCATGGTTAGGAAATTTGTTTACATGTCATGTAAATAAATGTCATGTATTAATAATGTGCCAACTATTAATAAATACAAAAATGTTTTCAGTTATCACTAAATTTATCAAACTTCCCTAAGAATTGAGATTTTAAGATCTCTTTTCAGTTTTGGTCTTTGATTTTGTATTTTCATACTTAGGTTATAGGCAGTTCAAGTGTCATTCATCTTCAGAAAACAAAAACAAACAAACAAGATCTCTTTATACACATTTGTCTGCAGCCACAGCCCCACTTATTTCTCTGCTTCACATCCTAGCTACCTTCTGGAAAAAAAATAATTTGTATCAATGTTTCTGCTTTCTCTATTCCCATTCCTTTAAACCACTTCAATTTGGTTTCCATCCCCACCACTCGTTTGTTAAGGTCACTAGCACGTTTTATGTTGGCAAAACCAACCCACACTTTTTGTCCTCACCTTACTTGATTTTTCAGCAATATTCAACAGAGCTGACCACCCCACTCCTTTTGGAAACACTCCTCTCTCTTGAATTCCGTTGCACCACACTCTGCTGATTTTCCTCCTGTCTGGCCCAGGCTGCTCTTTCACTTTTGCTGGCTCCTCGTCTTCTACCTGTCCACCTAAATAAGATGTTTCTCAGGGCTCAATCCTGAGCATCTCCCCTCCAACACACACACCCCATAATACATTAGGTATCATCCATGTGAAGGATAATCAAATTTCTCTCTCTCACCAGAACTCTTATTCAGAGCAGAGGTTCACCAACCTTCCCCTTGACTATTATTCTCCACATTAACACTCTTTTTATTTCCTTCACAGCACGTAGCATAATTTAAAGTATTTAGTTTGTTATTTTCTTGTCTTAGGGCCTATCTTCCTCACCTGAATGTAAAGTTTCTGAGAGCAAAAGCACTGTCTGTCTTGTTCATCACTGTGTTCATATTTTGCTTACATGGCACATAACAGCTATTCAATAGATATTTTTTGAATAAAGAATAAAGTTTTTTCTGACTTTCGACTTACGAGTATATTGTATTATAAATGTTGTATTACAAGTCAAAATGAAATGTTATAACACTTTTGTCATTCAACTATCTTTTATAATCAACATTTAAAATAAAAATGTTCTAAATACATATATAAAGATGATCCACTACTAATCCATAGTGTGCTATATGAGAGTGATAAATTTCACTGATACTGTGGACAACACTTATTGGGCTCTAATGTCCACAAGAATTTCCCAGAAACCCTGTTACAATGCAAATTCTGAGGCAGCAAGTCTGCCCTGAGAATCTTCATTTGTAACGATTCCCAGCTACCAAATCATATTTAGATTAGCAAGGCCCCAAAGGATCTTTATACATGATTTATTAACTAATTTGAACATTGGCTGGACCTTAACTTTGTGTCTGGTATAATATAAGGTGACGTTCATGAATATTATCATATTTAGGCTATGGCTGGTCTTTTGCAATAAACAGAGTGGTTCTCAACTTTACCAAAACCAAGTATTCTTCTTTTAGAAAAAATATTTTATAATACATCTTTTACCATTGTGAATTAAATATAATCTATCCATACATATAAGTTTTTAAAATAAATCCCTAACTGTAATATAAAGGTGAGATCAATGATAAAATAATTTGTATTTCACTATGTAAATGTACCAGAACAATTATTTTATTAATAGAAGACATAATAATAAAGTAGTCCAATGTATTTGTAGTCACCACAAATGGAAAAGCTAAAAATGCAGAAGGCCACAGGTTTCATCAATAATGGCTAGAGTGTCTTGGCTCTGCCCTAAACAAAGAATCATCTCTTAATTTACAAAGTTGCATTCTTAGATAATTTAGATTGTATTAAAACCATGCAAAAATACTTTATATAATACGCACATTAAATGGGGTTAGATTCTAGCACTGTCTAGAATGTTACTGAGTTTCAGAAAAGGGAGAGATTCCAACCCAAAATGAAGGATCACATCCTAAGAGATGGCATTTGGGACAGACTATAATGGATGAGCGAGGATTTAAATTGACATGATGGTGATGCTAACAGTGCTGAAGAGTTGGGAGAAGCTGGTTTGGGTTGGAGGGATAATGAGTTCATTTTTGGACTTCTTTAGTCTGAACAGCATTAGAAAAGTGGGACGTTTGGAAAAGCAATACATGTTCAGGGAACACTCAGCAGTTCAGAATAACAAAGTAAGGGGACAGAGGATACAACTGGTAAAGAATACCGAAGCTACATGTGGAATATCTGAAGTGTCCAACTAAGAAATACTTGAAATGGTTTTTGAGTAGGAGAGTAACTTGGTACTTAGGGGATCATTCTGGCAGCAATCCTCAAAATGGACTGTAAAAGGGAAGTCTAGATACAGGGTTACCAGTAGAAAAAACATGCAACGGTCTGAATCATGTTTCCAAAACGTGTTCTATGGACCTCCAGGGTTCCAGAGGGCTGCCATAGTTGCTGATCTGTGTTAGGGGAAGGAAAGGGCCCAGCAATGGTTTCTTTTCCTCTTCCCCCTCTCAAATGGAATATCACACCTGCATCTCTCCCACATAAGATTTTGGTATAGGTGGCGAACCTGTGGCACGCGTGTCCAAAGTGGCACGCGGAGCAATTATTTCAGCACACGGAGCTGTGAATACCATTTAAAAAATTATTGTTTATGCTCTTATAGACATAAAAATAATCGATACCTCTATCTCACTCGATGGGTTGGCATGCGAGTCGAGCGAGTATACTCTTATTTCATAAACTTTGGCACTCAATCGCCAAAAGGTTCGCCACCCCTGGATAGGGGAAGCCAGGATGGCTTAGTGGGTTAAGCGCTTGCTTTGCAACCCCAGACACACGATCCCTGCCCACCTGTGTGAAACAAAACCATGTTGAAAACAGATGATGTACAACTATGGAGACTGCTCTGGGCCCTCCCCCTTCTCTCTGTTTCTCTGTCTCTGTCAAAAACAATAAAATAAATAAATAAAAAAGATTTTTGTATAAAAGGGTGTTCTGTGGATAAAAACAAATTTTGTTGTGGTTTTCTGTCTCATCTAATTCCCCAACTGTGAGACTGACCATGGAATACCTTAAGGAGTCATCATATAATCATCAAGCACCATTGTATAATAATACCTATAAGATTTATAAGCACTATATTAACTGTGGAGGGAATCCTTTGAGAACCTCCAACATGGATGCTGTTGGCTTAGCTAACTTAGAAGCAATCTACTTGGGGAAGCCGGGATGGCTCAATGGGTTAAGCGCTCACTTTGCAGCGCCAGGTACCCAGGATCGAACCCCATGTGGACCCATGTGCTGAACTGGAGAGTGCCCCCAGTCCAGTTCTCTCTCTGTCTCTGTATCTCTCTCTCTCTCTCTCTCTCCCTCTCTCTCTCTCTCTCTCTGTCAAAAACAATAAAAAAAAGAAGAAGAAGAAGCTATCTACTTGTTTGTGTACTCCAGACTATCAGCCCTACTACTTCAAATGTAAGCTAGGACTTTAATTATACACACATTATCCTATTTGAATCTTTACAAAAGCCATAACACTTACAAATTACCATGCTATTGTTGTATTCCTTCAGGGTCACTCACAAAGAATCAAAACAACAAGTTACAGTCATAAATGCCAAGGGTCAAATTTATACTTAATTATTACTTACCAAAAAAGTTTACAATTTTATTTCTGGAATGCATGAAAAGCTTTTTAAATTGCCTCACTCTAATTATTTTATCTACTCCCAAAAATATTTCCATTGATTTTGGGAAACTTTGTTTTTATGGTAGCAAGCAGAATGTGCTGATTAGGACAGTCCATAAACTTCAACAAATTTGCTGAAATGATTCACAAACCAAAAAAAGTAGAGAATCAGTGGTTTATACAAGGGATAAGTGAGTTCTCTCACCTGGTTCCCCTGAATCCACTGGAACACGACTGTTTTAGACAAATTTTTCCTGTAGGCCAACGGGCCACCTATTTCTCAAGGTTTGAGTGGTACAATGTAATATTCACAGTACCAAAATGAAGTTAGGAAGCTCTGTCTTACAAGCAAGTTATATAGCCAAAGGGGCCAGGGGTTTAATTTCTGACAGTCATGATTTCTACAGAACTTGCTGAATCTTATACAATACTGGCTTCTAGAGACTACTTAGTACTACTTAAGTACTACTTAGAAAGCATCTGTTGCTATACCAGTAGTTTTCTGTTTTGTGCTTTGTCTTTTATTGAGGCAAAATTAGTACATAACATTATAATCTGACATCTGTATACACTGCAAAGTGATCACCTCCAAAAGTTTAGTTACCATCCATCATGGTACAGCTGATCTCCTTTACCCGTTCTGCCCACCCCAATCCCTTTCCCCTCTGGTAACCACCAATCTGTTCTTTGTGTCTATGAGTTTTATTTTGTTTTGTCCACTCATTTGTAGTTTTTAGATTCCACATGAGTGAAATCATACAGTATTTGTCTTTCTTCATCTAACTTATTTCACTTAGCATAATACCTTCAAGGCCCATCCATGTTGTTACAAATGGCAAGATTTCATTATTTTTGTGGCTGAGTAATATTCTGTTGTATATATACATTTTCTTTTCCATTCATCCATTGATGAACACTTAGGTTTTTCCTACATCTTGGCTATTGTAAATAATGCTGCAATGAAGTCAGGAGTGGACATATCTTTTCAAATTAGTGTTTTTGTATTCTTTGGATAAATACACAGAAGTGGAATAGCTGGTTCATATGGTAATTCTCTTCATAATTTTTAAAGGAAAATCTCCATACCATCTTCCATAGTGGCTGCAATATTCCAGTAGTTTCTAAGCTTTTTTAAAAGAGAAATTTCATTTTGACGTCTTACATAAATTACCACATATAAAACAGATAAAAAGAGTATCTAACAATTGTAATAAGTCAAAATATGTAATAATTACTAAAAAGTCAAACAATGAGAATAAGACTGTTTTAATAAACAAAAACTGAAAATCTTAAATTATGGATGAAAGTTGCAGCTTTATATCAGCTTCAATATGTAAATTATTTCTGCATTTTATCTTCCTTGCCAATTTGAAAAAAGTAAAGATGCATTCATATAAAAACTATTACTGCCACTTGCATTTCACCTCATTATTTCACAATAGTTTTTGGTTAAACTATTCTCTGAAATTTGAAAGAGGATGGTAAGTAATCTTCACAGTTGGATCACTCAAAATATCTAATAGTTCATGTTCTTTAATTCTGAACACCAAAATCAGACAAGTAGTACCTCCAACTTACAATAAGTATTTAAAATTTTTATGGTATATAATCATGATGTACCATGCTACATATTCTTGTTATTGAGAGGTTGACTACCACACTGACAAAAGTATGTCCCAAGCACCTTAGCCTGAGTCTTTATATGCACTTAATTACAGAGAATAGGAAAGTTAGTGATATTCTTACTTAAATAATTTTGCATGAACAAATATGCACAGGAAAAGAAAATACCAGTGCAGAACCACAATCTTACTTAAGTTGTATTTAGAAAATTTCAGTATTTTCATAGAGTTGGTTAATAAGTTTTATTTTGGGGTCACAGTAAAAATTCATATATTGATAATGTTCAATTAAAATTTGATAAATGATATACATGAAAGTCAAATGAAATTTAAATCTAATTAGCCCCTAATGTATATTTGTGATACTGTCTGCACTGTAAGCAAGCATATAATCAACTATTAATATTAGCAAGTGTGACTTTGTAACTACAGAGATAAAAGCAGATGATGGCAGAAATGATCAGTTGTTAAATATTGTAAAAATTAGTTACTTCCAGTTTTCAGGCTGGAGCCATTATAAATCAGCTATGATGTAACTCCACATTTAATTAATTAATTAATTTATTTATTTTTGACAGACAGAGAGAGAGAGAGAGAGAGAGAGAGAGAGAGACAGAGACAGAGAGAGAACTGAACTGGGGGGAGCTCCCAGTTCAGCATATGGTTCCGCACAGGCCGGGGCTGGGACTCGATCCCCAGTCCCCGGCGCTTCAAAGTGAGCACTCAACTCACTGAGCCATCCCGGCTTCCCCTTAACTCCACATTTAGAAAAAATGTTTATAGGTTGGTAAGCATGATCTTTTTTTCACATCCACAGTGTTTACTTGTATATAAGTACTATTGCAAGAAATTGTTCTGATGTGCCAAATATTCTGATAAATTAATGGTCTCTCACATATACATTACTTTGCAAATGAAATGGTAGTGCCATGATAGAGAACTCAAATTAAGTGAAATATGTTATTCTCAACTTTAAGAATCAAAACATTGGTTGTAAAGAAATGATTTATTGTGGCAATTGCAGTGCTTCACTGAAATAAAGAATGTAGAAAAATTTTTAAGCAAATCCAAAAGTTAAAAGGTCCTAGATTACTTTACCCAGAGCAGAGCCATTATTGGATTAGAAAAAGATTAGAATTCTGCTGAACTTAGCCAGTACTCCAAACTTCTCTGACAAGTCTTTAACAGAACTTCTGACAAATTAACCAGCAAAAGTAACTAGTTTCAATGTCCCTATTTTCCTTACTCTCTTTACCATAAAAACTGAATGAACAGTCAGATGACCGAATGCACAAGCAACTCATTCATTAATTTACTCAATAAATATGACTGCAGTGCTGCTATGTGCTGGGGACTGGGCTGGGGACTGGTTATCACTGGTGACTAAAAAGGATTCCTTCACTTTGCAACTTGACAGTCTAGAAGGTGCTACAGGTATATTAATTACCCAACTAAGCAAGAAATATAGCTAAAAAACTTCAGATAACTAAGACTTATGAGTAGAAAATATAGTTTTGTATTGTTTAATCAGTGATTTTAGTTAAATGTTTTCTACTTGTTATTTTTTTAATCCCTTTTATAAACCTACAAATAACCTGATGTGCCCAAATTTTCAACTCTAAAAACACTTATTAATAAATATCATTTGTGGTATGTATATGCGTGTTGCCAATTCCATCTATATAAAATGTCAGGAAATGAGATAATTTTGAATTATTGACAATGTAAAAGATATTGCTCCAAAAATGCATTTTATTCTGTTTCATATCCATTATTAAATACGTACTTTTTTTTTTTATCTCCCCTAGATGGGACACATAGCCAATATAATATGGTATCAACTCCATATGATTTTTTTTTAATTTATTTATTTTGACAGAGGAGAGAGAGAGGGAGAGATACAGAGACAGAGAGAGAACTGAACTAGGGGAGCTCCCAGTTCAGCATATGGTTCCGCATGGGCCGGGGCCAGGATTTGATCCTCGGTCCCCAGCGCTGCAAAGTGAGCGCCCAACCCACTGAGCCATCCCGGCTTCCCCTCCATATCATTTTTATTTACACTACTTTGGACTCTAAAAACTTTAATTTGGAATGTCGATACAAAAAGCAGATTTCAATTAAGGCTGAAAAAATGATCTCATTCATGCAAATTTTATGGTACCATCTATATCTTACTGAGAAAGCAATTTCTGCTCATATTTGGTCTATATTTTAATGGACTAATGAGTGATCCTGAAATCTGCTCATGTAAAGTTAATAGATAAGATTTGGCTTTAAGTGACCGTCTAGTGAAAAAAATCCCACTAACATTTTTGTTTTCTAAGCCTTTTCTATTACAGCATTTAATTGAATACTTTAAAAATTTTGAGTTCTATCAAAGAATTGCTAGCACCAATCTCCTACTCACAAAAATTAATTAAATAAAAGACATCATAATCAATGTAATTAAAATGACTTTTCAGCACTATTTCCTTAACTGAATGTGACAAACTCTGAGAGTCTTTTTATGAACTAGGAACTGTTCCTGGCACTGGGCATACAAAAATAAGAAACTTAAAAACCAATGGGGGAACAAACACTTAAACCAATAAACAATGTCAGTACAACTGGCAGAAGTATTCATGGAAAGGTCCCTAGCCTAGGTGGAAGGAGGGGAGGGACTGGGGAGGTAACCACCAGAAGGCACCAGGAAGGTTCATCAGAAGGGGGTCATGGAGATGGCTGAGAGAGTCCTGAAAGATGAAGCATAAGCAGGTCAAGTGTGAGGTGAAAATTTTAGTAAAGACATGGAAGTGTGAAATAATACATTGGATTATAAGAAATTTTCCAATATTCTGATCTATCAGGACCCTATGGCCTTTCTGTGGCTTGTGTTCCTTTGAACTTTACTATACTATCCTTCATCTGCTCACCATGGAGGCTATAGCTCTGTAAATCTCAACCACCCAGAACATAAAAAGGGACCTTTAAATGAAAAATGGTTTCCACAAAAGCCATGTGGTGAGAAGGAGAATAAGACATCAGGAAGGAGACAAAATTGCACAATAACCTGGGAATATTTAGTGTAGGGCATTTAGCTCCATACAGCTCAAAGTCCCCGTGAGACTATACTAGAGAACAATACATTACCTGAGGGTCAGAATAGTGACCCTGGGTCACCACGATAAAGTTATCTCTTGTGTACCAATTTATAAAGCAGGGGGGCTGTATAATAAATACACTTAGAAAAATCTCTATCCAATATTGTTTAAAAGTTTTGTATTAAATGAGGAACATGCTAATACCTTTGAAATTCATATTTGTGAACCACTTCATTTCTCAATCATACCAGATAGAAGGGATGTTATTACAGCACAAATAACATTTAGCAACATAGTCTTTGGATAGAACATATTTAAGATCACAGATTTTGAGAAAAAAAAAATCTAGCTTTTGATTTATTATATGCCTTAACTCTTTTCATTTTACATGATACGATTCCTATTTCTAAAGTTTATTTCATCTGACATTTTCACGCATAGAAAGTCACAACAAATGTCTGTTGATGACTGAAAAGATGAATGGATTTAAAAAGATTTTATATGCTGGAGGAATAACTGACTATATAGCTTCACATTTCACAATAAACTGTAACATATTAATCTGGCCACCAAATTAGGCAGAAAATAAAGACATTCCATAAAGAATTCTATGTTCTTACATTGTCAAGAAATGAGAGATATATAATATAGGTCAAATCTCTATTTCAGATTGAGACCAAAATATCAAGATAATATAAAAATACTTTATTTTAAATATCACACACATGAGCCAGATTATTTTACTACATCTGTCATCAAGGACCTGATGTTAGAATAGATGAATTCACATCAGTAACCTTTTTTAAAATTTTAGTTTTTGATTTAAATGTTGAAGTTTTTTGCATTAAGCCTACTCTATGTCATCTATCTCTATAGACTTCTGATTTAATCTAATCATCTAAACTCACAACTGATCACTGGCCTATACTCTATATTGAAACTTTTTCTATTTATAGTCTACATTCTGAATTAAATTTGACACAAGTTTTCATTCCTTCCTTATTCAGAGAGTCTTTATGCTTATCTAAAAGTCTTTGTTATGGCATTAATATCCCAAATTATGCTATGTAGTTAATAATAACTGCCTTTTTCCACATTAAGTAAATTTAGTAGTATTAACATTTACAGAGAAATACTCTAGTTTCCACGCATTTACACTATTCTGTAGGGTATTCTTGAGAAGAAAATGGTTAAGACTGGAAAAAAAGATTTATAACTTCAAAAAACAAATCCAGCAATTCATTTGTTATAATTAAAGCATGAGCATTTTAAAATTATTTTTCACAGTGTACAGAAACCTATTTTCTTTTCCTGTTCTTGGCCAGTGAAACCTTTACATGTTAAAAATTACACTTCATAAACCATTTTTTAAATATTCAAAGTGCCAATTTTTAAGAGTGATTTTTAAACCCTGACAATTTAAAAATTTTAAAGCATAGTTTTTCATAAGAGAAAATACTTGAAGCATTATTCAATAATGACCATTTTAAAGTTTCTATACACATACTACATACAGTCTGTTCACTGACTTATCATTTGGCATTCTACTTAGAGAAAAAAATGGGTATAGGGCCAAGGCAGTTAAAAAAATTGTTAGCACACTGATGTACAAACTGAGGATTTAGGGCTATACACTGCACTCAATTATATTGTGAAACAAAAGCTTTACTATATTTATCTTTGTGTCCCAGAGCACTTAATCAAATTTTAATAATTTCATATACGCTAGACCTAAAGCTGCTGAAGATCTAGGTTCACTGGCAAGAGACCCTTTGATTATTATGGGAAAAAAAAAATCCATGCTATTCATAAAATTTATCAAAATAACATTTTAATTAGGTGTAACTCATTTATTAATGAATAAATGTTTCTCACATACCTAATTTTCTAAATATCATCACCTCCCCCAACTTGAGATGCATCTGCCATTTTCAAGGTTTTAGAAACACTTGTTGAAAAACTGTTGAAAAGTTTACAATAGTAGTGTGAACTTTTAGTTATCCCAAGGAAGCAAATATTGAAAACTTTTCCAGAAGCAAGGATAGTTTTATGACTTTCAAAATTAATTCAAATGAAACTGAACATAAGCCTGATTTTTGCTTCGGGTAGTGAAGGATCATTAGAAGATCGAGTTCCAAGTGAACAACTGTCAACCACTATACAATTTACCTTTCCCATATGACAGCATTTACTCTTAGAAGAAGAAAAAGAAAGTCACTTTTCTTTCTAAAAAGGTCACTGAGATAAGCCTAATTTCAGTGAACAATGAAGCCATGGACGAAAAATAAATCCAAAAGGATTAGTTATTATGACCCAGGTTTGCTGCCATTTCAGGGACACTCCGTAAGTACTCTTCCTTTGCAGGTTTAAGAGTTGACTCCTCATGTCTGACAAGCCTTAATAAATAAAATTGCGGAGAAGTTACCACTTTCCAAAGTTAGGTGTTGTGGGGTGGAGGGGTACAGATGAAAGATATTTGAGAACCAACAGGCAAAAATAATTTTGACAAAAATAAACAGAAGCAAAACTGAGATTTAGAAGGAACTCTCTCTGCTGCGTGCCCCGGTCGAGCTTTTCAAAGACCCCTTAGAAAGAAGCAGGCTGCAGGCTCACCTTCCATCTCGCCGCTGGGCAGGGCTGGGCTGGAGCTGCAGCTCTTGCTACCCGGCCACTCCACGTGCTCCTGCCTTCGCCAGGACGCAGCGCGCAGCTGGCGGGAGATTCCCGGAGCGGGGAGTCCCCGGGATCCGGCTTGCCGCGTCGGCGCAGATTGAAAGGGCAGGAGCCGGCGACCCGCCGGTGCGCAGGGTTACAGCGGCGCTGGCTGGCGGCGGCTTTAAAGGACACTCACCTCGAGCCGCCAAAGTTCCGTATCTCCAGCTCTTTTTTTGAAAGTCAAACCCGAGAACCCCCATAAGATTGAAATGAGGCATCAGTAAATTGTCTCAAAATGTCTATTTTAGAAGGATAATAGATGAGAGAGTAATATCATATTGGGGGGGGGGGGTCTGGGTTGCTTCTTTTGCAAGTTTAAGTTTAAAGAGGTTTATCTTAAATTGAGCAAGATTTGGAATTTTTAGTATAGGTTTGGGGATAATAGCCATGAATATCGTCAATGACAATTTACTTTATTCGAAGTATGATATTTCTCTTCCTCAGTTTTTCATTTCACATGGTGATAGTTCTTGGTCCAAGTTATTCAGAAGTTCTAAGACAGTTCAAAGTGATTTGGGCATTTAAATCAACTCAACTTTTTCATTTTTGGAAGCAATTCTGTCACTTTTGTTTTTCCTTCTGGGAACTGCTTAATTTACTACCACTCACAAAATACTACACACTATTTATATGTTCATTTTCTACTACCCTGCCTTCTTACAAATAGGATCTGAGAGCTTACAAAAATGCATATATAACAGAAAAGTAAGTAAAAGTAGAGCTAAAGGTGGGGTGGGGAGAATGAGAAGACAGTAAAATTAACTCAAAGATGTACGTACACAGAGATATATTCCAGTAAACATCTTTTCCAACATCCTCTCCACTTTATAGAAGTACACATTTGTCAGTAGGGCAAGAAAAGGTGAAGTGACCACACAATAGTTTTTCAAAGCAGAAATTTTCTTCACACTGAGGTCTAAGGGACATTATTGAGGTGAGCCCTTATAAAGATACCCAGTGTGTTGAATTCGACATGTGAATGATTCTCAAAAAGGCCACTTCCACTCTTTGTAGAAAGCTATGTTAGTATACAAAATAAATTTGAGACTTTTTTTTTAAAGATTTATTTTTATTGTTTTTGACAGAGAGATAGAGAGATACAGAGACAGGGAGAAAGGGAGAGGACTCAGAACAGTCTGTATTGTTGCACATCATTGGTTTTTCCACATGGTTTCATTCCACAGGTGGGCGCAGGACTGCACAGGGCAGGAACTGGGCCGGGGTCTCACCCTGGTGAGAACCTAACTGGGGGCACTCCCCAGTTCAGCACATGGGTCCGCTCGGGCCAGGGCTGGGATTCGATCCTCGGTCCCCGGGGCTGCAAAGTGAGCGCTTAACCCACTGAGCCATCCCGGCTTCCCCTGAGACTTTTTAAAAAGATTTTATTATTGGGGAAACCGGGATGGCTCAGTGGGTTAAGCGCTCACTTTGCAGCGCTTCCTGGCCCTGGCCCGTGCGGACCCACATGCAGAACTGGGGAGTTCCCCCAGTTAAGTTCTCTCTCTGTCTCTGTATATCTCTCTCTCTGTCAAAAACAATTAAAAAAAAAAAGATTTTATTATTTTTGACAGAGACAGAGAGAACGGGGAGGGCCCAGAGCAGTCTCCATAGTTGTACATCATGTTTTTGACACGGTTTCATTCAACACAGGCAGGCGGAGGTTGTGCAGGGCTGGAACCAGGCAAGGGGCCTCCTGCATGGGAGGCATATCCCCTCGAGCTGGGGCCTGAACCAGGGTCCTCCCACGAGGGAAGCTCACCCCAGCAAGAACTGAACTGGGGGCCTCCCACATGGGAAGCACACCGCAGTTCAACATTGGGTCTGCACAGGTCAGAGCCGGGATTCGATCTTCGGTCCCTGGGGCTGCAAAGTGAGTGCTTAACCTGCTTAACCATCCCAGCTTCCCTAAATTTGAGACTTAAGGTTGGGTGTTTGTACATTAGCATACCGTATCAGAAGAAACCCACACGAGTTATTCATATGAGGTCTGACAATGAATTTTGTGGACTCATCCTAGTAAAAATGCCACATACCTCATTGCTGACTATCACTACAGTCACCTTCAGAGTACTCCCCTTAGAAAGCTATATACTGATGCCAGTGCCTAGTCCACCCTTCAAAGCAATTTTAGAGTTCTTTTTATGGAATGGCATGAGAGCCATCATTGTATTACCCTCAATGTACTGAATGTCATCAAAATGTCTTCCTTTCAATATTTCGTTTAACTTCAGGTAAAGAAAAAAGTCACTAGGGGCCAGATCAGGTGAGTAGGGAAGATGTTCCAATACACTTATTTACTGGCTAAAAACTCCAAAACAGTGCCATGTGAGCTGGTGCATTGTTGTGATGCAAGAGCCATGAGTTGTTGGTGAAAAATTTAGGTTGTTTTCATCTTTTTCACACAGCCTTTTCGGCACTTCCAAATAGTCAACTTAGTAGACTATCTAGTTGGTACAAATTCATCATGAACAATCCCTCTAATATCAAAAAGGTTAGCAACCTCGTTTTGACTCTTGATTTGGTCTGACAGAACATTTTTGGTCACAGAGAATTGGATGACTTCCATTGTGTACTTTGAAGCTTTGTTTCAGGGTCGTATTGATACACCCATGTTTCATCACCAATGATAACACAGCTCAAATCATCGTCTTGCCTCTCCAAAAGGTCTTGGCAAACTTCGACTCTGCTTTTGTTCATCAGTAAGCTCCACCAGGACCCTTTTGCACACACCTTTATCCAGCCAAGGTTTTCAGTTAAGATTTTCCTAAGTGTTTCTCTATCGATGTTTACTTGGTCTGCAATGCTTCTCACAGTCAGCAAACAATTTTGGTGCACAATTTGACAAATTTTTGCAATGTTTTCATCAGTTCTGCTCATTACTGGCCACCCTAACCTTTCTTCATCAGTGCTTTCTCTCCCCTCAGAAAAAAATGTCTAATCCATGAAATATGTCCTGATAAAGGTCAACATATGTTGTGCATGTGTGTATATCAATCTATCTATCTGTCTATACATTTGTATGTATGTGATTTTAATGAATGAATGAAAATTAGTGAACACCTTGCACTGAATTTGTTTTGAGATCATGGTACCTTGGCAGCACCTTTATACCTTGTATGTGTTGGGAGTTCTACAGGATAATATTAATTTTAGAGAAATACTCTAAGCATTAGATCTAATTTTAGTATTGAAAGGGGAAATTTGTTGTTTGTTAGTTTCTAAAAGCAAAAAATAGCACATCAAAAGCAGCAGAAGAGGAACTGTAAAATTTCACATGGATGGTGTAAGAATGAATATTATTTGACTATTAAAAAGTTATAAAAAGGGGAAAGCCGGGACGGCTCAGCGGGTTGAGCGCTCGCTTTGAGGTCATGAGGACCGAGGATCGAATCCCGGCTCCGGCCCAGGCAGGACCCACGTGCTGAACTGCGGAGTTCCCACAGTTTGGTTCTCTGACTGTCTCTGTCTCTGTCTCTCTCTCTATCTGTCAAAAAGTAAAATAGAAATAACTATGCACTGAAGACAAAAAGATAATTTCTCTCTATAAATGTGAAAAGATAAAAAAAAAA